>BLSH010022043.1:2644953-2672389 GCA_018402905.1 Glandirana rugosa
GTGTCTGACGTCTGTACTATGTTCTCTACCAGTCTCTGACGTCTGTACTATGTTCTTTACCAGTCTCTGACGTCTGTGGCACTGGTAGGCACTGACAAGGTGGCACTGGTAGGCACTGATGGTACTGATGAAGTGGCACTGATGAGGCATTACTGGTATGCACTGATGAGGTGGCACTGATGATGTGCCACTGATCAGTCTCTGACCATCAGCGGTATCATTTCTGCAGTATCTGACATCTGCTTTATCATGTTTGCAGTCTCTGACCATCTCTTGTATCATTTCTGCAGTCTGTGACCAGAAGCTGTATCATGCCTGCAGTCTCTGACCATCTCCTGTACCATGCCTGCAGTCTCTGACCATCTCCTGTACCATGCCTGCAGTCTCTGACCATCTCCTGTACCATGTCTGCAGTCTCTGACCATCTCCTGTACCATGTCTGCAGTCTCTGACCATTTCTTGTATCATGTCTGCAGTCTCTGACCATCTCTTGTATCATGTCTGCAGTCTGTGACCATAAGCTGTATCATGCTTGCAGTCTCTGACCATCTCCTGTATCATGTCTGCAGTCTCTGACCATTGTTTATTGTTAAGAGATTGTGGGAGGATATTGAGGTAACAGACTCCTTAGGGCAGCATCTCTGTGTTTACATCGCTGCCATGGAAACATTTGTAAAGGGGAGGAGTTAACGAGATAACCACGCCCATGTGGGGGCGCCAGAAATATTTCTGCACCCAGGCGTCTGTGACCCTAGGATCGGCCCTGAGTACAATGTCCATATAATAGAAAAGGAAGAAGATCCCAACACCGACTTCAGTGTGAATCATAGACACACCACACCACAGTGTTCAAAAAAGCTTCTTACCAGATCACATAGATTATAGGCATATAATCAATTCCTTGTGTCCTTTCAGACTAAGGCCAGCATCGATATTTGCAAGCTCCTTCCTTCCCACAAAGTGCCACCAGAGTCATGAGAAAAAAAGACTTGCAATAGTGAAGCCCGTCAGGTTAAAATTAGAACATTTATTTGGTGCTGTACTCACATTTCACAGGATAAAATACAGGTGTTTTAAATACAAGAGAGACCGCGGTAATCGAGGCGTGCTGGGCATAACAGAGCGTCACTGACGCGTTTCATCCAATCGGATATCTTCTGAGCGTGTCTATCATCCCACAGCGCACCAATAAATAAGCCCAGTGCGGGAAGTGACGTGTGGAACGCACCGGCATCAAAACCTTGCGGTCCATTCACCGGAACAAGCGTCACTTCTAAAAGCCACACGCAGCACAGGAAGTGACGCGCAAGGCACACCATACCTAGGGCATTGAAGACCAAAGGCATGATAATCGCGCCAACCACGTCACCACTCGCCTGCAATAAAGATTATAAAAATACCCACTGTTTATTAATTTATACAAAAAACATGAACTCTATAATCATGAATGAACATAAATGAATTGTAATTAAAACAACACCACTAGAAACATCTAACATAAAAAAGAGGAAAGGCGACACCTAGTGTTGAAAAATGAGATAGCCTTTCATTCCAAATGTAAAATTAATACACTGATTCATAAAATGCAAGACATAAATTGGTTGGCGCGATTATCATGCCTTTGGTCTTCAATGCCCTAGGTATGGTGTGCCTTGCGCGTCACTTCCCGTGCTGCGTGTGGCTTTTAGAAGTGACGTTTGTGGTACGCTTGTTCCGGTGAATGGACCACAAGGTTTTGATGCCGGTGCATTCCACACGTCACTTCCCGCACTGGGCTTATTTATTGGTGTGCTGTGGGATGATAGACACGGCTCTGAAGATATCCGATTGGATGAAACGTGTCAGGTGACGCTCTGTTATGCTCAGCACGCCTCGATTACCGCGGTCTCTCTTGTATTTAAAACACCTGTATTTTATCCTGTGAAATGTGAGTACAGCACCAAATAAATGTTCTAATTTTAACCTGACGGGATTCACTATTGCAAGTCTTTTTTTCTCATGACTCTGGTGGCATTTTGTGGGTAGGAAGGAGCTTGCAAATATCGATGCTGGCCTTAGTCTGAAAGGACACAAGGAATTGATTATATGCCTATAATCTATGTGATCTGGTAAGAAGCTTTTTTGAACACTGTGGTGTGGTGTGTCTATGATTCACACTGAAGTTGGTGTTGGGATCTTCTTCCTTTTCTATTATATGGACATTGTACTATAAGCGCTGCATTTTTGGACTTTATATCATTATGTTTTGAAGATCAATCAAGATTAATGCTGGCTGCTATTTGTTCAGTATCTTTTGGTTAGCGCAGATTTAACTCCTTGTTCTGTCTATATATTACCCTAGCCTGTCCATATACCACCCTAGCCTGCCCTATACTGCCCTAGCCTGCCCCTATACTGCCTAGCCCACCCCTATACTGCCCTAGCCCATAGACAAGGTGCTGTTGTATGTAAATCTGACTTCCTGATAAATTTAATTTTAGTTTCAATTATCATGATATCAAATAATGGATGTGGGAGCCTTTTGGTGGGCGTGATTTTTTTTGAGGGGGTGGGGGGGCATCATTTCATTCTTGGACCCAGGCAGCACAATGTCTTGGGCCAGCCCTGGCCTAGACTATAAGAAGATTGCAAAGACCCAGAAACTGAGCTGCTGCACGGTAGCCAAGACCATACAGAGGTTTAACAGGACAGGTTCCACTCAGAACAGGCCTCGCCATGGTCGACTAAAGACGTTGAGTGCACTTGCTTAGCATCATATCCAGAGGTTGTCTTTGGGAAATAGACATATGAGTGCTGCCAGCATTGCTGCAGAGGTTGAAGGGGTGGGGGGGTCAGCCTGTCAGTGCTCAGACCATACGCTGCACACTGCATCAAATTGGTCTGTATGGCTGTCGTCCCAGAAGGAAGCCTTTTCTAAAGATGATGCACAAGAAAACCCACAAACAGTTTGCTGAAGACAAGCAGACTAAGGACGTGGATTACTGGAACCATGTACTGTGGTCTGATGAGACCAAGATAAACATATTTGGTTCAGATGTGTCAGGCGTGTGTGGTGGCAAAGGGAGTACAAAGACAAGTGTGTCTTGCCTACAGTCAAGCATGGTGGTGGGAGTGTTATGGTCTGGGGCTGCATGAGTGCTGCTGACACTGGGGAGCTACAGTTCATTGAGGGAATCATGAATGCCAACATGTACTGTGACATACTGAAACAGAACATGATCCCCTCCCTTCGGAGACTTGGCTGCAGGGCAGTATTCCAACATAATGATCCCAAACACCTCCAAGAAGACCACTACCTTGCTAAAGATGCTGAGGTAAAGGTGATGGACTGGCCAAGCATGTCTCCAGACCTAAACCCTACTAAGCATCTGTGGGGCATCCTCAAATGGAAGGTGGGGGAACGCAAGGTCTCTAACATCCATCAGCTCTGTGATGTCATCATGGAGGAGTGGAAGAGGACTCCAGTGGCAACCTGTGAAGCTCTGGTGAACTCCATGCCCAAGAGGGTTAAGGCAGTGCTGGAAAATAATGGTGGCCATGCAAAATATTGACACTTTGGGCCCAGTGTGTGTGTGTGTGTGTGTGTGTGTGTGTGTGTGTGTGTGTGTGTGTGTGTAATATATATATATATATATATATATATATATATATATATAAATCAAACACTCACACACTCTCTTATAAATAAGTGTAAAAACATTTAATATATTAAAATACGGACGCTGTTAGTAGGACAGAGGACGTTGTCAGTAGAGCAGGGATATGTCAGTAGGGCATAGGGCAGTGTCAGTAGTACAGTGGACGATATCGGTAGTTTTTTATTTGTATTATATTATTGTTTTATTATTTTTTCAATTTTTTAGGAGCCTCAGTGGGGGGGCTTTGGTGAAATATCAGCAGGGGTCATCTGCGCTGCATGGGGTGATTAGGGTGTACCCACTGCACACGCCTGTGGAGCATGGTCAAATAGGAGTCTGAACCAACATAGTGTATACACTGCATACAGTCTGCAGTCTTTATACCCAAAAACAGGAATCGGTTCAGAGTGATAGATCATATAATGTGAGCCAATGTGCCGTGATAAGTGCTGTTGTCCTTACATGTTTCAGGCACCAGGAGCTAAAGGAGGAAATGTTAAGGCAGGATTACTGGAGAAGTAAAACACAGGGAGACCCCCACCAGTAAAGTGATGTTCCTTAATAGTCCAGTTTATGGCTATGTAGCGAAAAGAATAGCAAATGTATGATCAGTTAAAACTATTTAAATAGAAGTATGTGTTTCACTGGTGTATTTAGTGGCCTTGTTGGAGTTGGATCTGGTTTTTAATTAAAAAATATCAGAATAATTACATTTTTCTTACATTACACCGCCAGTGTCTCGTGACATTCAGAAATACATCATAAAGGGCATCAAGTTCCTCATCAGCTTTATCTGGGACAGTATGCTGTGGAATCACAACCAGGTCTTGAAGGTCTGAAGAGAAGGAGAGGTAACACATATAATTAAAAAAAATTGCACTGTATTATATATATATATATATATATATATATATATATATATATATATATATATATATATATATATATTTCGTTTTGGATACAGCAGAGAAGAATTCTGTCCTCTGTGGGTTCATATTCTTGTTTTGTTGCTTAGAAACCAAGATGGAAACCAAGATGTCACAAGGATAGGAAGTGACAGTGAAATCACACAGACCACAATGTAAACCAAAAGAGATTCTAACCTGTTTTCAGTCCTTCCACATGTAAAAGAAATAAAAGTTTTTACTGGAGATGGAATTTGTGATCACCAGCCTCACATTACTGTCAAACAAGCAGAATCAC
Source organism: Glandirana rugosa (assembly GCA_018402905.1). NCBI lineage: Eukaryota > Metazoa > Chordata > Amphibia > Anura > Ranidae > Glandirana > Glandirana rugosa. The sequence continues at coordinate 2,649,795 of BLSH010022043.1, forward strand.
AAAATCTGGCCCTACACTGACATTTTTTCTTGATCAGCGGCTGCATCCAATCAGCTGGTGCTGCTGTAAGAATGCATTGTTCCAGCAGGGAGTAATTCCTGCTTGTTTTTTTCGTTCAATCCACTGGCTGAACAAAAAAAAAAAAGGTAATCTTGTACTGCTTCTTACCCCCTCCCTCTATAACCATTGGGCGTTCCTTTTTATTTTTCGAAAGGACTTTATTTTCACTTCCCTTCTGTTTTGTCCACTCTTTGTCATCACAGCTGCCATGTTCTTGCTCTGACAGAGGAAAATATAGGCTGCTATTTTTTTTTTCCATAAACATTTTATTTTATTTTTCATCATAAGAAATGCAGTTACAAGTACAAGAAGGCAGAAATGGTATAACAGAAGAGTAACGAAGCTAGTTGGCTGAACACATATCTAGACAGCTTGTCAGTCTACATATCTCACCGTCCTAAAGACCACTAACATGTCCAAGGGGTCCAAGGTACCCCTTCTGTTTTTAAAACCCCACACTTCTGGAGTTCAGTCTGTATCGATTAACTGCTTTACAGTTCCTAGCTTTGTCTAACTTAGAGAGTCTAAGTTATTGGAGCAAGTTAATGTTGTTAGGGTCCTCGAATGGGGTTCAAGTACCCGATCGGCTCTCCTTCCATCTCCCAGCTTGGAGCATATGAGAGATAGTAAGAAACTTGGGGAGGGAGGATAAGAAGAAGTAGAAGAGGGTAAGAGGGATACAAGGAAGGGAGGGCATAGGAGTGGGGGGGTGTGAGATCAGCTTTTAGAGTCCAGTAGGGCGTGTACCCACGGGGAGCCAAGGAGGAAGAGGGGGCGGAGAGAATCCTGCCAACTACCCTCTCCATCCCCTCCCCGTGGATCACCCCACTACCTGACAAAAAATTCTGACCCCAAGTGGGGGTCTCTACACTTAAGACCAAGGTTACAAACCTTATCTAGTCCAGTATGGCAGTTCCCCGTATAGGCTGCTATTTTTAATGCCTTCTAAAAATGTTAGTTACTTCACTATTTTACTGACTGCACCCAAAATAAAAAACATAAAAAAATTAGCAGAAGGGATATAAAGTACTGTACAGTCAGTAGATGTGTCCCTTGTGTTGATACCTCTTCTGTTAATTTAAATTCTCCTCTGTCTTGCCCCCCCCCCCCCCTTACCTCCACAATCTTCTGGTGTAGCAGAGATCAATAGAACTAAATCACGAAAGTCCGACTATGCCTGCCCCTTCCACCCAGCTAATCCATTCACTACAGCTTCTATGAATGAAACAGGACCTGAAATCAGAACATGTATGGAGGGAGCAGACCTTTCAATCACTCTGTCCTCTATTCATAGATTATGTTTCATTCATAGAAGCTGTAGTAGTGGCTTCCATGAATGATAAAGCTGGGCAGAAAGGGCAGCCATAGTCAGCTCTATCAACTCCTGCCACACTGGAAGAGTACAGTAGCAGAGGTGGGGGAATGGACAGAGGAGGATTTCAACAAACAGAAGAGGCATTAGCACAAGGGACACATCCTACTGACTAAGTTACAGTATGTCCCTTGTGCTGACATTTCATTTTCTTCTTTATTTCAGCTGCATTTAAGTTGTTGTAAACCCTCTCATATACCCAGTGAAGTGAATAGCCTCAGATGCTACACAAAGATGAAACAAATCCTCCTACATAAGTTTTACTTGTATATCTGCAGTCTTCCCCTTTGTACACCCTTTCAAAAGGGCAGATCATGTTAAAAATCTCTCTTTATCTGTCTGCAGTACATAGGGAAGGGTGGAGAGATTTGCACTGTATGACAGCTGATTGGAGGAAAGGGACATCCCCCCCTTCACATAGGCAGAAGAACGAAGGAGCATGCAGAGCTGTATGCTGAATAGACAAGCTACATGGTTATCTCCCTCCCCAACACAAATTATTAGCTCATATTTTCTCATATGTGGGAAAACGCGTCAGCTGACTCATGCTGATAACAGGAGAACAAAGCACCAGAGAGAAACGACACTTAGAGCTTTGGAGGGAAACAAGTAAACACTACAGATATATGTGCTTAGTTCAATTTTCACAAATGGGGTTTACAACCACTTTAAACTTTAAAAATATTGCAGATCCGCATAAAGTGTGCAGACCAGGAAAGTCAGAATAAAGTTGGGGGGGGGGGGTTCCTTATAGGTAAACCTGTCAGACTCAAAGTATTGCCATTACCATGCTAACCAGGCAACTGGTATTTGCAGAAATAAATGTAATCAGTGTGCAGGCAGGGACTAATTCACACTTCTTAAAGTCCTCCCAGGAAGTGTGGTGAGTTCACATCCTTCCTGGCAGGATTCTATATAATAGCTTGGTGGAGCTAAGCTATTGTTCAGTCGGCTGATGGAAAGAACAGAGCCACTTCTGAGAGATGGGTTAGAGACATTTCTTACAACCCCAGGATGGGCACCTCACAGGGTTATGGAAGGTAAACTGCCAAGCAAAGAGAACCTGTTATGTTTCTGATGGAAAAGAATGCATTTATATGAACTGTTACTATTGACTACCTCGCTATTAATAAAATGAGGTTGTATTGAGCCCTTGGCTGCTTGATGTGGATTGCTGTTACCGTTGATGAGGTAAGCTAATTGCTATACTGGTGCATGGCATGAAGAAACACACAATGCAAAATAGGATCCTGGAGCAACAAATCTAGTGCAAAACCCGGTCGGGTTGGGGCAAGTGGTGGACATGAGAAGAAGTGTCCCTCTTGTTGGTGAGGAGCTGACCTTCTCCATGTAGCACATGGCAATTGACCTGGGCCCCCATGTCGCATGGGCCTCAGGTGATCAGCAGACTGCCTGAGCCCTATCCTGCAACTATGAAAAAGACATCAGGCCTGACACAAGAAGTGTCCCCAACCGATGGAGGGTCATTGCTATTGGTGACCAGGAGTATGGTGAGTGATGAGTCTAGTATCCACCACTGTGAGCAGCCTGAGTGTTAGGCCTTAGTCAGCCCTGTTTTAGGTGGTGGATAGCATGGGGCTGATACAGTCACATTTGGGACCTGCCTACATATGGCAGCATCCAGGTTTCTCGTTGTAGGTTTCCTTAAGCAATGCTTAGGTTAGAGATAGATGGACATTTTGTATTTTTTCAGTCAGCGGGCAGACAGACAAAAAAAGAACGGATTCTTCCATCTACACAATTAAGGTGGATGGAGGAATCCTCCCCCCTGTGCTATTGTATACTGACAGCAGGTTTTCTCAGTTGTCAAAATACACTACAGCCAATTGGCTGCAGCTGCTGATCAAATGAAAATTTGAAATAAATTGTTAGAACGACTTCGGTCAAGTGGAAATGGCCGTATATTGATCAAAATTTGAATATTCCCTGCTGAACGGGCTGAATTTCGATCCATCTTTAGAGTTCTGTTTTAACTACTACACCATTCCATGCTAGAATACACAATCACCAAAAGATTTTCCTCTTGTACTACTATTCCGCTAAAGCTGTACAAAATTGTACAAAAATGAGGACATGTAAACATTAACATGCAACATTTCAGATTACTACAATAGTGGGTTTCCATGAGAAAAGGGAACAAAACAAAAAACAACTAAACTCAAACTGTAAAAAATTAATATACAGTCAGGTCCATAAATATTGGGACCTCAACACAATTCTACTCTTTTTGGCTCTATATACCACCACAATGGGTTTGAAATGAAACAAACAAGATGTGCTTTAATTGCAGACTTTCGGCTTTAATTTGAGGGTATTTACATCCAAATCAGGTGAATGGTGTAGGAATTACAACAGTTTGTATATGTGCCTCCCACTTTTTAAGGGACCAAAAGTAATGGGACAATTGGCTGCTCAGTTGTTCCATGGGCAGGTGTGTGTTATTCCCTCATTATCCCATTTACAAGGAGCAGATAAAAGGTCCAGGGTTCATTTAAAGTGTGCTATTTGCATTTGGAATCTGTTGCTGTCAACTCTCAATATGAGATCCAAAGAGCTGTCACTATCAGTGAAGCAAGCCATCATTAGGCTGAAAAAACAAAACAAACCCATCAGAGAGATAGCAAAAACATTAGGTATGGCCAAATCAACTGTTTGGAACATCCTTAAAAAGAAAGAATTCACCGGTGAGCTCAGCAACACCAAAAGACCCGGAAGACCACGGAAAACAACTGTGGTGGATGACCGAAGAATTCTTTCCCTAGTGAAGAAAACGCCCTTCACAACAGTTGGCCTGATCAAGAACACTCTCCAGGAGGTAGGTGTATGTGTGTCAAAGTCAGCAATCAAGAGAAGACTTCACCAGAGTGAATAGAGAGGCTTCACCACAAGATGTAAACCATCGGTGAGCCTCAAAAACAGGAAGGCCAGATTAGAGTTTGCCAAACAACATTTAAAAAAGCCTTCACAGTTCTGGAACAACATCCTATGGACAGATGAGACCAAGATCAACTTGTACCAGAGTGATGGGAAGAGAAGAGTGTGGAGAAGGAAAGGAACTGCTCATGATCCAAAGCATACCACCTCCTCATTGAAGCATGGTGGTGGTAGTGTAATGGCGTGGGCATGTATGGCTGCCAATGGAACTGGTTCTCTTGTATTTATTGATGATGTGACTGCTTATAAAAGCAGCAGGATGAATTCTGAAGTGTTTCAAGCAATATTATCTGCTCATATTCAGCCAAATGCTTCAGAACTCATTGGACGGGGCTTCACAGTACAGATGGACAATGGCCAAAGCATACTGTGAAAGCAACTAAAGAGTTTTTTAAGGGAAAGAAGTGGAATGTTATGCAATGGCCAAGTCAATCACCTGACCTGAATCCGATTCAGCATGCATTTCACGTGCTGAAAACAAAACTGAAGGGAAAATGCCCCAAGAACAAGCAGGAACTGAAGACAGTTGCAGTAGAGGCCTGGCAGAGCATCACGAGGGATGAAACCCAGCGTCTGGTGATGTCTATGCGTTCCAGACTTCAGGCTGTAATTGACTGCAAAGGATTTGCAACCAAGTATTAAAAAGTGAAAGTTTGATTTATGAGTGTTAATCTGTCCCATTACTTTTGGTCCCTTAAAAAGTGGGAGGCACATATACAAACTGATGTAATTCCTACACCGTTCACCTGATTTGGATGTAAATACCCTTAAATTAAAGCTGAAAGTCTGCAGTTAAAGCACATCTTGTTCGTTTTCATTTTAAATCCATTGTGGTGGTGTATAGAGCCAAAAAGATTAGAATTGTGTCGATGTCCCAATAATTATGGACCTGACTGTAGATTCTTAATAGGAATTCAAAGATCAAATGTCTGCTTGAAAATTATCCTTGGATGACTTTATCAACAGTTGAAAGAGTATCAAAAGTACAAACTGCAGAAGGTTCTTAATATACTGTATGTCATAGCAAAAATGACTATAACTGGGTTCCCGCTTGTGTATTGCTGACCGTAAGTACACCCTGAAAAAGTACCTGTTTTTTCATTTTAAATTCTGGAGAAAGTAACAGGCCAACTACAGTATATCTAAAATGTCACACCTGGGAGGACTGACCCTTTAAGCGGTGTCTTTTGGTTTGGTCAGGACAGTATATATAGGTAAGTCTCTTGAATAGAGATACAGAAAACAACAAATGTTTCTATTTAGTAGCCACAGGCACGGGTTGGAACATCAGTCCAGTTCATACCGCTGTTTATATACATGTTTATTTCTTCTGACTTCCTATTTTAATAAAATCCCGTTACACTCTGACACAGTGGGTGTCACCAAGACAGGAAGTGAGAGACAATCTCCCTAGTGGAGACACAGACAGCAATAAGGCCTTGTTAACACAGGGCATACAGTATGAATCCATACCCCAGGGTGCGTTCGGTGCTGTACCCCTGTGAATGCACCCTGCATTCGGGCAATGTGACAATCGGAAAATGCCACATTAGGAGCAGCAGTTTTGTCCATCCAGCCACTGCATCCCAATTAACTGCACAGAGAAGCAGGGAACACCTGTACATCCCTATGCAGGTAAACATGACCATCACATTGGGCATGGATTCATATACCCAATGTGAACATGGCCTTAACTCCACAGAGGTTGTCACCCTTTCCCACTCTATATAACATTAAAAAAAGAAAAAAAGGTTTGGTGTTTCACTTTAAAACCTAAATGTATGTAAGTATAAATATGATTCTATCTATTGATTTAGCAAAATACATCCCAGTCACCAATGTCATTTCAGAACCTACAACGTTCCCCCATTTACTGACCTGCATATCGCAATGTGAAGCGGACCACATATGGTTCCCGAGCAAACACGTCTGGTTTCTTTGGGTCATTGTCATGGTACTTATACTGATCCCTCACAGAAATCTTGTCCGATCTAAGAAGGGAATCAGGAGGAGATTAGGAATCGGGAGAAGGTGAGGGATGAGGAGAAGGCAAGGAATCAGTTGAAGGTTAATTCAGATATAAAATATTACATATTCATATTATATAATCCTTGAGTCAACAGCTCTAAGCCATTTCACCCATTTTTATGAACTTCTAAGCTCCATAGTTGAAAAAAAAACTGTTGATTACAGTGCTCAACAGCTCAAGCTGAAATTTACACATACAAGTAAATCAGAGCAATGACTTTTTCTTTTCCTTCATCTTCAATATGGTTCCATCTGGGTTTGTAATCAGAAAGAGCGTATCTGAAATAAGACAGCTATGGTACAGGTGCCTACAATCGTCCTTGGAGCCAGCTAGACGCTCAACCCTGGAAGAGATCTAGTGGTCTAGCTGGCTCCAAGGACGATTGTAGGCACCTGTAGCGCATCTAAGATACCTGGCCATCTGTCTCCTATTCGGGGTGGGTCCTGTAGCAATACCCCGGCTCGGTGCCCCCCTTTTTGGGGTGGCCCCAACGCGGTCAGTCGGTACTACAATCCTCCTATTGCCTTTGTGTCCTACAGATCCCCTTCTTCCCATATACTGTATATAAATTTTTCCTTGGGTCGAAGTATACCATTTTTATATACATTATCAGCTTAGTCCCTGCTTCATTTCCATCATCCCGGAACTTTGACAGCCATTGCTTGTGCAACTGGCTTCGATCTGCCTTATACCCTGATTTTTTGATCTACAAAATATCTCCTAATTAGGCTGATGTCTCCCGATCACTCTATTAAATACATGAAGTATCCTGTTCTGGATGATTGTGTTGTTCTCAAACTTTGATCACTTAGCCCTGAGGAAGATATCTACTATTAAACATCGAAACGCGTTGGGTCCTTTCCTGCCCCCTTCGTGTGGCAGATCAGTGGTCTTCTTTTATCCTTGTTGTCATCGTATTTTGTCCAATCAAGGCACTGAGGACACCGCCTTGTGTACCCTCATGCCATCAATTTATACATGTTCAATTTTGGCTTTATTTTGCTGTATGTTTTTGAATATTACTTTTTAATTGTATTAATAAATGTTGGTTATTTTATCGTTATATACTTTTTTCCTTCTTGATGATTTGGTCTTCCCGGTTGAAAGTCCCATTCAGGGGTTTTTTTTCTTTGTCTTGCAGTAAATCTTTAGGCTGTCAGCAGATCACCCGCCACAAATTTGGCATAGTGCCTAACAATAGAGAGCAACTCAGCATGTGCAGAGCAGGGTGAGACCGTGTATTATTTTAAACAGTATAGGCACTTATTGTTTAATGTTTTACATGGCTATACCTGCAAAATGGGGCCAGCATGAAGTGATTTATCAGGACTCCATATTATGACTAAGACCCCTTTCACACTGCAGCTGCGTGCCTTTAGCGCTAATGCGTCACTCGTTTTTGGGGCGCTTTAGCGGCGATTCTGCTGTGCTTTTTGCCCGCCAGCGGGGCGGTTTTCACCTTTAAAAACAGGTTAAAAGGCCCTTTTTGCGGTGCTTTCAATTCGCTTTTCAGGTGCTTTGGAAGCGCTGCCCATTCATTGCAATGGGCAGGGGCATTTTGGGAGCGCTCCCAACCCACCCCAAAGACACTGCTTGCAGCCCAGCAATTCAGTGCCCCAGTGTGAAGAAGCACACTGCAATAAATGAGAGGCGGTTGTCAGGCGCTTTTTAGAGGCTATTTCTAGCACCTGAAAACTGCCTCAGTGGGAAAGTGGTCTTAAGTTCTACTTTAAAGTGGTTCTAAAAACAGGAGTTTTTTTTTTATATCTTAATTCATTAAACCCCCCTATGCACCTTCCTGAGCCCAATATCGATCCAGCGATGTGCACAACAGCAGTGGCTCTCTCACTCCCCATTGGCTCCCACTGCAGTCAATTACAGCCAGTGACACACAGAGCAGGCTCAAGAGTGTGCATGCATGAGTGCTTCCATAGCAAACGGCCTGGGGGGGGGGCAGGACCAGTCGTGGGGAACCCCAGAAGAGGAGGATCAGGGCTGCTCTGTGCAGACGCATTGCACAGAGCAGGTAGGTATAACATGTTTGTTAAAAAATAACAATCAACCGTTTACAATCGCTTTATCTCACATAGAAGGCTGCCAGTATGTTATTACGCATACAAAGGTTTATTAAACTTACTTATATATAAAGGCATATTTTTCAGTGTAAGAATTCCGTCCCAGAGGTGGACTAACGACAAATTGGAAAAGTTCTTGTTGCCTATGAAACAAAAGTAGCATATTAAAATAGAGCTAAACCCAATCAATACATTTCCAGATAATCTTTACTGTATTTATTTAATTTCAATTGCTCTCTTCAATTTTTTAAACCTGCTGCTTTCAGTGTAGCTGCTGAACCTGCAATCAAAGTCATTTTTCAGGTACTTCCTGTTATGGGGTGACGTCAGTCTTCCAATTGTGCTTCTGTATTGTCACCCTACCATTCGTACCCCTAATGAAAACTACAAGTGACCATGCTAATACACAGGCATGATCCATCATTGTATTGTATCTCTCAGGAAATTGATCCAGAGCAATGGATTTGGAGCAAGTGCATGTAGAACGGAAGTTCCTGAAATAGGCTGGAGTAGATCAGCAACACTGATTAACAAAAAAGGGGGAATGGGAAAAAAATGCTGAAAGTTAACTATATCCTCCAGAAAACAAAATGACAGTCAGATATAGTTTGGATTTAATTTAAAGCGGTATTAAACCCAAAACCAAAAATTAATATATTGCAGCTTACTAATCGTTAGATGTAGTGGCTGCATTTGTTTTCTTTCTTTTAGGCTTTTTTCCTTCTGTTTTCACCTGGTGATCTGGCCAGTAACACATCTCCTGTATTAGAGTGCATCCACTTTGGATAAAGATTCACAGGGGGCACCTTTGGACGCAGTATTGTCAGTCTGAGGGGTGTGACGTGTTAGATGAACTAGCAGATTTAGATACTGTACAGCAGAGATATGCAATTAGCGGACCTCCAGCTGTTGCAAAACTACAAGTCCCATCATGCCTCTGCCTCTGGGTGTCATGCTTGTGGATGTCAGAATCTTGCTTTGCCTCATGGGACTTGTAGTGCTGCAACAGCTGGAGGTCCGCTAATTGCATATCCCTGCTGTACAGTAACAAATGAATGCCAAACTTCAGCTTACACTGCAGTTACAGCAACATTTTTTTTTTTTTTTTTGGGATAAAGGTTTTACATGAATAAATTAAAGCTGCATATGAATAAATAAAATCACCGCTGTTAGTGGTAAATGTTTTGTCTCAACACTTTAACTGCTTCATTTGCAGGAGAGCTTGTTCGGTTGAAAAACAACTAACTTACTGGCTGGATCACTAGGTGGAAATAAAGGAAAACAATCTTAAAAAAAGAAACCAAATGCAACAATCCCATCTATGAATTGGTAAGTTGCAATATAATAAATGTTTTTATTTGAGTTTAAGGCCCCTTTCACACTAGCACACAGATTGGGACTGCCTGTCCTTTTTCAGGATGACCCGATTGGACCACCCATTGTTCCCTATGGGGCAGCGGATATCAGCGGACATGTGTCTGCTGTCACCCACTAGCATCCAATTTGATACAGTCCGCTAAACAGACGGATGAGGATACATTTGCCATCCGTCTGGCGGATGCGATGACAATCGGATGGAAACGGACATACAGCCCATTTCAGCCTAGGTTTCCACTATTGCGTCCCCAAAGTTGCACGATTTAGAGTGCGACTTTGCAGTGCAACTTTGATGCGACTTTGAGTGCAGCTTTGAACCAACTTTACACTCTCTGGATCAAAGTTGAATTTAAAAGTCGGAACAAAGTAGTGCAAGAACCTTTTTTTGAATCACTGCGACTTGAGTCTCACCAATTAAAATAGGGACCATTGAAATACATGGATTTTGACTTGTTCTGCGACTTCACATGTGTCAACAACTCGCAGTGGTGGAAACAGAGCCTCAATCTGACCGCCCCATAGAGAGCAGTGGGCTGACCTGTTATCTGTCTGCTTAGCAGGGAGATCCCCCGCTGAGAAGTCGGGTCCCTTTGGACGGATGCTGCCCCATGTGAAAGGGGCCTAAAAAGAGTTACAACAGATCTCGGACCCCTGTAAATTTTTTGGACCCCACCCACCTGTTCAGTCCCTGCAGGAGTTTGGACAACGCTAGGCCTTTGGTGTCCTGCACTTCCTGGAGTAGACAGATGTCACACCGCTGTACAATCTACAAGAAAAAAGGGATTTGCTAAAAAGCTGCTTTGCCACAAATTTATATATAATAGGTTATCCATGTAACAGAAATATATATGTATTATATGCATAGTACAAAGGTCACATCACATTTTAAAAATATAAAAATCTATACTTTCTGGAATGCTTATCAAATACATCTAACTGTGTACTATTTTCAAGGAACACAATCTATCTTCAAGGTTGTTATAAAACAATGTAAATTCTTTGTTTATTACTTAAAGTGATTGTAAACCTCAGACATGAAATATGAACAAAACATATCCCTCTACAGTGTGTACTTGTCTCAACCCAGAGCACTAAATGTCATTTCTGTCTGCTGCTTAATTAGTGCATTTTATATAGAGGTATATGCATCAGACCAAAATGAGGGACAAATGAAGAGCAAAGAGAGACAGAAGGACATTGTTCCAAATCAGGGACAGTCCCTCAAAATCAGGGACAGTTGGGAGCTATGTTGTCTCCGCTATGGCCACCACCTAAGTGGGCTTTAATTTAAAGAATTATGGGGGTTTGGTGGGTATGGCGCTGCTCTAAAAAGGTGTGAAAAAAGTGCTATGTGCTCTGTGCAACCATATATAAGGTACTAAGTGCAATCATATGTATATACCATGAATTAAATAAATTAAGTAAACATTGCCTTCATGATGTGCTATCCATTCATTGCTAACAAACAATGTGAAAGGTGCTATGTGCAATCTTATAATAAAGTGTAATCATATGTATATACCATGAATTACATAAATTGAATGAACATTACCTTCATATGATACTATCGATTCAGTGCTATTGTTAAAGTGACATGTGCTAGGTGCAATCTTGAAAAGGCAACAATCAATATTACTTGAATTAATGAAAAAATAATTTGCACATATAAAGAAAATAGAATGAGGAGAATATATCAATCAGTCCATGCTCAAAATAAAAATCCAAAAAATAAGTCCTAATAATGGCTCTTGATCCAGCTTGCTCATCCATATCTTTATAGACCTTGCTTTGTGCACTGGTACGCAGTCATGTTGGAACAAGAAGGGGCCATCCCCAAACTGTTCCCACAAAGTTGGGAGCATGAAATTGTCCAACATGTTTTGGTATGCTGATGCCTTAAGAGTTCCCTTCACTGGAACCAACCCCTGAAATACAACCCCACACCTCCACCAAATGATTTGGACCAGTGCACAAAGCAAAGGCCATAAAAGACATGGATGAATGAGTTTGGGGTGGAGGAACTTCACTGGCCTGCACAGAGTCCTTAGCCCGATAGAACACCTTTGGGATGAATTAGAGTGGAGACTGTGAGTCAGGTCTTCTCGTCCAACATCAGTGCCTGACCTCACAAATGCACTTCTGGAAGAATGGTCAAACATTCCCATAGACACTCCTAAACCTTGTGGACAGCCTTCCCAGAAGAGTTGAAGCTGTTATAGCTGCAAAGGGTGGGCCAACTCAATATTGAACCCTACCACTAAGCCTGAGATGCCATTAAAGTTAATTTGCATGTAAAGGCAGGCGTCCCAATACTTTTGAAAATATATCTGACATAGCTAAGTTAAAAAAAAAAAAAAATGGAAATGGGTCTTTACGATTATCTGGTTGTAGCTCTTTACAGTGACAAGTATTGTTCTCTATACTACCTTGACCAAAATATCCAGCACCTCCTGGTTGGCAGCCTTCTTTTCCCCAAAATGCTGGGCATTAAAGGCGCAAATTCTGAAGGACCACACATGGGGCCACAGGAGGTGAAAGAGTAGAAGGTGGAGCCAACGGAACATTTCAATTCTTTTCGATTATCTCCTCATGTTCTGCAAGATACAATGGATAGGATGTCAAAAACCCGCTCTTTCAAAAGGTAGTATTGTATATGTTATATATAGCATTATATACATAATATAACTTTATGTGTAGCTCTTTGGTGATGTCCTAAACCTCCAACTGCTTTTCTGGCCTGGCCACAGTCACTTATTATTTCCTACAGTAAGCCCACAGTCTCTATCTCCTATAGCAGGGATATGCAATTAGCGGACCTCCAGCTGTTGCAGAACTACAAGTCCCATGAGGCATAGCAAGACCCTGACAGCCACAAGCATGACACCCAGAGGCAGATGCATGATGGGACTTGTAGTTTTGCAACAGCTGGAGGTCCGCTAATTGCATATCCCTGTCCTATAGCATGTCTGCAGTCTCTCTGAATAGGCGTGCGCACAGGGTGCGTCCCCTGTCTCCCCCCTGTATTGCTGCCAGCCTTCTTCCTCACCCCCCCCACCCAAGATGGAGAGCGAGATTTCATTTACCAGCCCCTTTCTTTTCCAAATGTGTGTACCGATCACTCCTGTGTTCATTCTTACTATGCTTCAGTTTGTGAATGAACAGGAGGCACACAGCACTTCCCATTCATACACTGTAAGGGACCGGGGAATCTCTGTGCTCAGAGTGAGACATCGGGGGTCTGTTTAGACCAGTGTTTCTCCAACCCGTGGAACCCTAGGGTTCCTCCAGAAGTTGCAAGGGGTTCCTTGAGCAATGGCAAATTTCTACTTCTCAGATAAATTCCCAATGATACCACTGATCTTTTTGTGTAATTCTTCCCAATGACCACAAGTGTAAGGAGTATTCTTCCCATTGGCCATCACACTAATGTATCATGAGTTGTAGATTTTTAATTTTTAGCAGGGGTTCCGGAGAATTATTTCAAGGGTTCCTCTGTGTTGAAAAGGTTGAGAAAGGCTGATTTAGACCCTTGATTTTTCACCAACGGAGCTCCTGAAAACATTGTAAAATAATAATAATATTGTAAAAACGAATTAAATAAAATTGTAAAATAAAAATAATAATAAAGTTAAAAAAAACAACTGACATCATCCACTGCCCTACTGACACTGTGCACTGCTATGTTGATATACACGCATGTGTGTTTGTACTCTGGGGTGCACACCAATGTGGCTCTGACTATCTCTTGTAGCATGATCAAAATATATGATCATCTTCTGTAGCATGTCCAAAGTCTCTGACCATCCTATAGCATATATACAGTCTCTGACTATCACCTGTAGCATTTCCACAGTCTCTCGCCATTTCCTGTAGCATGTCCACAGTCTCCGACCATCTCCTGTAGCATGCACACGGGGGGGGGGGGGGGGTTATTTACAAAAGGCAAATCTACTTTGCACTACAAATGCACTGCAAGTGCACTTGAAAGTGCAATCACTGTACATCCGAGGGGGACATGCAAGGATAATAAAAAAACAGCATTTTTGCTTGTACATGATTGGATGATAAAATCAGCAGAGCTTCCCCTGATTTCAGATCTTCCCCTCAGATTTACAGAGACTGCACTTCCCAGTGCACCTTCAAGTGCACTTGTAGTGCAGAGTGGATTTGTCTTTAGTAAATCAACCCCCAATGTCTGACTGTAGGATTACATATTATATATCACCCTTTTATGATTTCAGAGACTATTTTAAGTAAGCTGACCATCACCAATCTGATCCATTATGACATACCTCTGCAGTCTTTTTTTAATAATCCCATACCTCCCAACTTTTTGATATGGTAATGAGGGACACCTATAAGCAAAATTATGAAGGCATAGGACACACCCTCTGCCACGTCCCCTTATAGGAAAATTATACAAAAAAATATTAGTTAAACTCATAATTGCTTTTTTTAACCACTACTGTTCCTTTATACAGCTTTTGAAATTTACAAATGCAGCAATTTAGAAATTGGATGAAAGGTTTAGCACTGGGAAACACTTTTTGAAAGATAAAAAGTGCATTTTATACACAACTGTGTAGATCAGACCAAAATGAGGGACAAATGAGAAGGAAAAAGGGACAGAGGGACTTTGTTCCAAATCAGGGACAGCCCCTCGAAAATCAGGGAAAGTTGGAAGCTATGCAGGGACGGACTGACCATTTGGGCACTCGAGCACAGCCCGAGGGCCCGCGGCCAGTAGGGGGCCCCATGAGAGGCTCTGTCACGTCACCTCTACTTGTTGCAGAGCTCTGATAATAGAGCAGTGTCTGTACACAGTGCAATGCTGTCCTCAGCATGTGATGGTCCCCGGCCCACATGGTACATACATCCCCCTAACTTGAGTACAGAATGGAGACAGCGTCAGCCCGAACAGACAGCCCCGTGTCCAGCCACAGAACATTGAACACTCCCTCTGGGAAAGCAGTGCATGGACAGCCCCACCCCTCCTGTGCAACCCACCCACTGAAATCAGTGCCCTAGCTCTGCAGCCCTGATCACATGTTGTGTTGTGTCCTCGGCTAGGACGATCGGGATTGAGAGATGGTCCTATGTGTGGATGCAGGATGATCTTCTCTGCTGGGTGCAAATCAACTGCATACAAGAGTATTGGACCATGGTACAGTGCACACACTGCTGTGAAAGGGGATATGAAGGCACATAGTTGCTGTAGCAGACATACTGAACACCCCCCTCTTAGCTTCCTCTCTCTCTCTCTTTCCCCATCTCACCCCCTCTCTCTCTCTCATCCCCCCTCTCTCCCCTCACTTGCCCCCTCTCTCATTTGCCCCCTGTTAGAAGAAGACTGTGCTGAGGACTTGTTTGCACTTTGTTGTGCTTTCCTCGCGCTGAGGACTTGTTTGCACTTTGTTGTGCTTTCCTCGCGCTCCCGGAGGAGGCGGCGCCGGGCAGCTCTATTTAAACAGTGTGCACCCTGCAGCAAGTGCTGTCCGTTCTACAGTGTTACTGTGTTCCTGAGCTACCCGTTCTGAGCTTCCTGTTACCTGTGACCCGGCCTGAACTCACGTCTGCTTGAACTTTGCCCGCACCGACCCCCGGCTTGTCTATGACCATCCGATTGCCTGCTACTTCTGTACCTCACCTGCCTGCCTGTTAACGACCCTGCCTGCACCCGACCATCCGATTGCCTGCACCTTCTGTACCTCACCTTCCTGCCTGTAAACGATCCCTGCCTGCCCCCGACCATCCAATTGCCTGCTCCTTCTGTACCGCTCTGACCGCAAGTTAATGACCCGGCCTGCACCACTACTCTTCAGCCTAGCACGGACTACGGGACAACTTCATACCACCACCTGTGTCCCATCCAGCCCTCATGCTCCCCTGTGCTCCAGCGCTCCCTGTCTACTCTACCAGGGGTTCTGGAACCAGGGTCGTAAGAGAGGTTGCCTACTGCATAAGTCAGACTCTACTACCAGGTATGTGACACCCCCTCTTACCTCTCTCTCTCACACCCCTCTCCTCTCTCACCTCCCTTTCTCACTCGCCCCCTCTTTCTCCCCTCTCTCTTTCGCCCTCACCCCCTCTCTCTCACCCCCCTTTTTTACTTGCCCCCCTCTCTCTCCCGCCCTCACCCCCTCTTTCACTCACCCCCCTCACTCGCCTCCTATCTCTCCCACCTCTCTCTCCCGCCCTCTCTCTCATCCCCTCTCTCACTTGTCCCATCTCTCACTGGCCCCCTCTCTCTCACCTCTCTCTCTCCCCCTCACCCCCTTTCTCACACGCTCCCTCTCTCTCTCACCTCTCTCTCCCACCCTCCCTCTCACCCCCTCTCCCACTCACCCCCTCTCTCTCACCCCTCTCAACACCTCTCTCACCTCCCTCTTTCTCCCCCCACCATCTCCCCATCTCTCCACACTCGTCCCCTCTCCACTTCTATCTATATCCCTTCACCCCCCTCTTAGTTTCTACTAGAAGTAATTCAGGTTCTCAGTAAAAAATATGTTATGTCAGTAAATTTTTCCATGTTTTCTCAGTGTAAAGAACAAGGTTGGCAACCCTGTCAGGAAGGAGATGAGTGGGAGCCGAATGGCCAAACAAGGCAATTAAAGTGATTGCAAAGGCAGATTTTTTTTCTTTAAAATAATAAAAATGC
Source organism: Glandirana rugosa (assembly GCA_018402905.1). NCBI lineage: Eukaryota > Metazoa > Chordata > Amphibia > Anura > Ranidae > Glandirana > Glandirana rugosa. Next base: position 2,666,321 of record BLSH010022043.1, read on the forward strand.
ATATACTTACCTCCTCTGTAATGATTTTGCACACAGCAGCCCCAATTTTCCTCTTCTCGGGTCCTTCACTGGCCTTCCTTGCCCCTCCCTCCTGCCAAGTGCACCCAAGCAGGCTTACTCCTGAGCCACTGCTCTGTGTGACCATTCGCCCTGCCTCCTACTCTCTCCCCATTGGCTCACTGGCTGTGATTGTCGCAGCCCATGAGGAGAAAGAAACTGGGAAAGCAGAGACTCTCATGCACATCACTGGATTGAGAGGAGGCGCTGGCAAGTATTAGTATGGCTGGGGGGGGGGGGGGCTGCTGCACACAGAAGGTTTTTTACCTTCATGCATAGAATGCTTGAGGGTAAAAAAACCTTGAGCCTTTACAACCACTTTAACTGCTCAATCATTGATGATGGGGAACACTAGGGCCCGGTCACAAATGCAACCTTTGTGACCCTGGTAGTTCCGCCACTGGTGTCAATAGTTTTTTATTTTTGTCATTTTTTTTTTACCATTCTATTTTATTTTTTATTTTTTTTTACAATTTTTCATTATATTTTATATTTTTTTTAAGAGCCTGTTGGGGGGCTTTGGTGAAATATCAGGGCCTAAGCAGACCTCTGATGTTTCACCTTTGAGACAAAGAAAGGAGATTGAGGACAGCTCAGTCACCATCTCTGCAGCCTCAGCAGCACAGAATGAATGAACAGGAATAGCTCTGTACAGCGCTTCCCATTCATTCATAAACTAAAGTATAGTAAACAAAAACGGATCATGCATTGTAATCCATAAGGCAAGGAAGGGGCCAGTAAATTACACATTTACTGGCCCCTTCCCCGCTCTCCATCCTGACATCTCCCATAGCAGCAAGCAGGAGATGAGAGGGGAGAACCGGGCAGTGCTGCAGGGGGGCACAGGGGGCCCGGGGGCAGGAATAGGGAGGCCCTCCATTTTCCTCCTGTAGCTGCTGAATGCCTGCTGGAGGGAGTGGAGGAAAAGAGGGCATTCCTCTATATGCCGCAGCCCTCCTAAAAACGGGTACAGGGGGCTGCACGGGCCCCCTGGAGCATGGGGCTTCCCCTGTGCCTTCTGTATGTACATCCCTGGCCCATTAGCTTCTGCAGAAGCCAGGAAATTTCATGCAGGCTATGCTGCAATAAATATTCAAATGCCCCCTCTATGCAGCTAAACTACAATAACCAAATGATTAGCCTCTCAGAGGTTCCCAGAGGCATTGTTGGGAAGCCATTGGGCACCTGGCAGGTTCTCAGATGGCCGCCACCGTTGTACCTGTTGGGTGTTTGGTAGCTTTGCAGCTATGGCAAGGTGAATCTCCATGAGCCTAAGCTGTAGAAAGAATTGGGCATAGGACCATTCCTGAACATGAGGGCCCTAAGCTCCTACAGTTTGCTGATGGGCCCTTCTATACTGAAGATAGCTGCCACAAATGTGTGTAATGTAGGGAGGGCAATATGTAGGTGGAGCTAGGTGTGGGTGTGGCTTGAGTGTGGGCAGGGACACAGGGGGCCCCATGATCTCCTAATGCCCGGGGGCCTCATGAGTTGTCAGTCCGCCTCTGGAGCTATGTAATCCCATTGTTGGAAATATGAAAATGGTACTGTGTGGACACAAAATGCAATTTCAGGAGGATAAAGCTTGTTAAATTGTAGGTGCTATCCCTTCATCTTTCCAGTGGCCATCCCTTATAGACAATGTGGAGCTGATGCTGGCTACTGGGGCCTGCTCCCTTTGAATGGTAGGATTTACAGTCTCTTTGCTGTTTCAGGACTAAAGACAGTATTAAAATGAAATGGCCAAGTTGTGATCTAATCTGCTAGTTCCTTCAAGGCTAATTATAAATTAATTCTTCACAGAGGAAGTTGGAGTTTCCCTCTGAGGTCACCAAAAGGAGGATAGCCGAAACTGAAAAACTATTTATAAAATGTGCACTGGGGGGCTCGATTCACATCTATGCATTTTTTGTGCTTTTTGTATTTTGCAGATTTGCACCACAGTCCATTTAACATGGTTTCCTATGGAACACGTTCTGTAATGCAAATCTGCAAAATGCAAAAAGCACTAAAAATGCATAGGTGTGAACCAGGCCTAATGCAACCGAAACCATGCAAGTGGCTTTGATTTCTAACAGCAAAATAAAAATGAAAAAAAAAAATGTATAAAAATATAAATGTAGATAAGGTTTGAAATACAAAAAAATAAGTGAGGAAATGCAGGAATAGATGTCAGAGCAGCAAGCGTGTCATTCCTTTGTATGGTGGCACTGTGTGAAAGCCAAATTTGGCACAGGAATGTGATGCTTTCGCCAGACAGGTTAAAGTCTGGAGAACAAAGCCACATGACTGATGTTACTGTATAACCCGCTGCCCTTTTACACTATCGCTCGTTCATTTATTTATTTTTTTATTATAGAGCAAGTTATTTTATGTGTCCTTTTATTAAATGTTGACACTACAAGGGTTTCCACAATTACTATAAAGAGGGCTATTTATGCAAAACTAACATCACTATCACTAAACTCTTTCACACCCACTGGATTTTACTACTTTTCCTTGCACACTACTCGGCAGTTTCTGGTCCCTCTAGCTAGTTAGTTCAGCAATGACAAATTAGTTGCACCATCGGCCCTACTGGCCTGTGAGCCTTGCACCCTTGCACACTCTCCTCCCACAATCTTCCCCCCACTATATCTCACACCCTGCAATATCACCAGGCATCACACTCCATCCACGGCTCATCTGAGCTTACACTCATGTCTTCTGAGAATGCAGCACACCCTCTGGCTTATATTAAACATTTCATCTCCGGAGGGGTGGGGGGAGTGTGTCTCACACTGGCTGGACAGCCTCTTGACACCATCAAGGTGAGTCATCTTTTCACTAACATTAAACATGTGTTCAAGGGATAACTTAAAAATTGCTTGTGACCACTGTGTTCACTATTTGGGCAGACTTATTATGTAGCAGAAGTCATTGATCATTGGTTCTGACTGTTACCATTAGGCTGGAAAATTTTTGTTGCTTAACAGTTGTTACTGCATTTCTGTCGCATTGTCTCCTATAATTCCTTTGAACTGAGAATGGTGGTTGCATGGTTGCTGAAATGGAAAAATTTAAATTTTTATGATGGGATTTGCATTGACTTGAAGTGTCGCCATTAGCTTAAAGGATGAACCCACCCATAACTACTTTTTTAGTGTTTAGTAGCTGCTGAAACGTTAGACCATCTGTTAGTTTCTTATATCACTTGGGTGACTCTATTGGTGAGATTTCAGCCCAGAGCTGCTGTATTGCTGTGACTATTTTGAGGAACAGGAACATAGAAAGATGGACGTAAGCAACCAAAACTCCCAGGTGGACAAGAAGAGTTTGGAATGATGTAGAGTATCCAAGACATATGAGAATCAAGGGGCTGACCCAGACCTCCCGGTTATACCTACAACTAAAATACCACTTTTAGGTCTACTGACCTTTTAAGTTAAAGGGTCAGTAGACCCAAAAGTGGTACACATCATTTCCACCCAGGCATGGGAAACACATTTCCCTTTTTGACACCTGTGGGTACATCTCCTAAGAAGCTAGTGTGTGATTGATTCCCTCACATACACACATAACTAAAGTATTAAGAATCCATTATGGAGCCACCAACCCTTGGCAAACTTAGAAATATAGAAACTAGGAACAGGAAATTTGGCTAACTAATTGCCCTGGTGGTTCTCCCAAACAGGAAATGATGGGAAATATCTTTAATGGAAAAAAAGACAATATCATTTTTACCATAAGTTCCGTTTCTTCTCTCTCTACCCACTTTTTTTTTTACATTTTTTATTAGGTTGGTTTAGAAATATACAGCGGTTGCCGATGCAAAGGCAGGGCCAATTGGCTCAAAACAAACAGAACAATAGAGGATAAAACTAAACTCTACTACTACAAACCCTCCGAGGAGAGTGGGGTCAAGTCAGCTATCACAAGGCTCAAACAGAGTGGAAGTAGGTGGGAAAGATCATGGGGTCACCACCATAGGCAAAAAACACAGTCAAAGGCTGGATATTAGTTGGTATCCTCTAGCACAGATCCAGCTGTGGAAACATCATCTATCCAACAGGGCCAAATCTTTTTGAATTTGTGAGGGCAGCCTCTGTTTTATAGAGAGGTAAATTGGTGTCTATCAGTTTCCTCCAAAAGGAGGTCATGGGAGGGGATGGCTGCTTCCAGCACATTGTGATAGCCTTGCAGCGTAAAATACCAAAATACTGATGAGTGTATGCTTAGCTGTTGCCGTAGTCAATTGTTCCACCAGCCCCAGGAGAAAGTACCTCTGACATGCAAGGATAATAAAAAACAGCATTTTTGCTTGTACATGATTGGATGATAAAATCAGCAGAGCTTCCCCTGATTTCAGATCTTCCCCTCAGATTTACAGCGACTGCACTTCCAAGTGCACTTGTAGTGCAGAGTGGATTTGCCTTTAGTAAATCAACCCCAAGGTGTTCTAATTTTACATTTTTATATTTTGCCCATGCCTGTGGGTCAGAAATGGTAAGAAAATGTGGAAGATTAGGATTGAGCCACAAAGGGGTGTGTGGGGACAAGTTATTGAGCTGGAGTGACTGCAAAGTTCCGCCCACTTTCCAAGCTCGAATGGTGGTGCGCATGGAGGGCGTGAGAGGGTGGAGGGATTTAGGTCCTCTGTATAACAAGGACTGCAAAGCCTCCAGGGATTTAACTATCGCTGTCTCCAAGCTCAAAAAATGCCCCAGTCAATACAGTTGATAACAGCCTATGTGTGCATGAACACATAGGATAACATGATGGGGAGTTTATTGACCATAGAAAAAAATGTCAGCAGCTGTAAAAACGTCCAAAAACATCCTGTGTGCATGAGGCCATAGGATGAAGGCTCAAACCGTTGATGACTTACATTAATCCGCTATTGCAGAACCCAACCTTGTTCTAAATTATTTCTTTTTTTCTAATGACATCTAGACACTTACCATTTTACAGCTGTTACAGAGACCCATGGAGCTGCTCTGTGGGATGATAAGACTTGGACAGGGTAGAGCAGATGCACAGTGATCTCTTGCCTTCTATCTGTAGTCACAGATCTGGGTGAGGTCTTTTTTTCCTGCTGACTACATACACCATTCTTTATCATTTATACCATTCTTGTTTGAGGTGATTGTAGCCATATTAATGCACTTGCGACAGAAACAATTGAGTAGTGAGTGTATACCATTCTCAAAACCATATCATTGCAGGTGAATCTACAAATTACAGGCCGACCTAAAGTAGGTGTCACCCCTCGTTATACCAATACTGCGGACTGTTTCCGAAAGATTGTCACCCAGCAGGTATGTATCAATCTCTAACATTAGATTACAGGCGGTCCCCAGGTTACAAACAAGATGGGGTCTGTAGGTTTGTTCTTAAGTTGAATTTGTTTGTAAGTCGGAACAGGTACATTTTTTAAGTGTAACTTCAGCCAAAAATACTATTTTTTAAGCTTGTTGGATAGCATAGGGAAGGGTTAACACCCCTGTAATGTTTGTTTTGCTGTCTATGTTTCTGTTCAGAAGATTTCACCTCACTTCCTGTCCCAATGATAATTGGATTTTGAAAATTTTGGGTTGTTGTGGAAACAAACCTTGGTGATAAAGCATCAATGGAGACACCTTTTTCCCATAATAACTCTTACAGGAGTGAATTTCGCTTCCTAGGGGGAGATTTCCTCTCACTTCCTGTTGTCTCCCTCCGTTTGTAAGTAGGAGTCGTTCGTAAGTCGGATGTTTGTAACTAGGGGACCGCCTGTATAGCAGAATTTATTATATCAGAGGGAAAGAATTATGATTTAGTGATATATCTGTAATGCAACCTCCAATGATTGATGATGATAATGACACCAATACTGATAATAACCAGGGTTGTTCCCACAAGCGTTTAGAAGGCCAGCACACTACAGCACCAATTCCAAGCACACTGACACAAGCTGAAAGCAGTCTCGGAAAATATTTTTAGTAATTTATTGTTGATAACTTGAACAGTGAGAGGGTGCAGGGTATGGCATAC
>BLSH010022043.1:2672399-2683701 GCA_018402905.1 Glandirana rugosa
TGGAGGAAAACCTCCTTTGACTATCTGTGGTTAAATGGAGAGATATTTTGTTGTATACGATTGTCTCCGACGGGAGTGTTTAAGTTTTTCTAAACCAGGACAACCTATCTACTACAAAGGTGTCGACCTAGACACGATCTCCTATGGTTGATTATAGGTCGGAAACTGCAACAAAAAACGGATACCACCGCTGGGGTTCTGGAAAGGGTGGATGAAGGTGAGACAAACTCGGAACACTATCGACTGAACTGGGGTGAGAGGAGCCTCCCAAACATCATCATCTCAAATCAAAATAGGAGATAACAAGAGCAGGGCCAATTGGCTCAAAACAAACAGAACAATAGAGGATAAAACTAAACTCTACTACTACAAACCCTCCGAGGAGAGTGGGGTCAAGTCAGCTATCACAAGGCTCAAACAGAGTGGAAGTAGGTGGGAAAGGTCTTGGGGTCGCCACCATAGGCAAAAAACAACGTCAAAGGCTGGATATTAGTTGGTATCCTCTAGCACAGATCCAGCTGTGGAAACATCATCTATCCAACAGGACCAAATCTTTTTGAATTTGTGAGGGCAGCCTCTGTTAGCATATGTTGTTTTATAGAGAGGTAAATTGGTGTCTATCAGTTTCCTCCAAAAGGAGGTCATGGGAGGGGGTGGCTGCTTCCAGCACATTGTGATAGCCTTGCAGCGTAAAATACCAAAATACTGATGAGTGTATGCTTAGCTGTTGCCGTAGTCAATTGTTCCACCAGCCCCAGGAGAAAATACCTCTGACATGCAAGGATAATAAAAAACAGCATTTTTGCTTGTACATGATTGGATGATAAAATCAGCAGAGCTTCCCCTGATTTCAGATCTTCCCCTCATATTTACAGCGACTGCACTTCCAAGTGCACTTTCAAGTGCACTTGCAGTGCACTTGTAGTCAGAGCCGATCCTGGGTGGGTGCCTGGGGTGCACTGCACCCAGGCGCCGCGGGTTGCGGGGCGCCAAACTGTAAGAGTTCTCTCATCTCCATGTTCACTGTGCTGATCCCTGCCGAGCAGCTTCCCGGAGGGCGGTGGCTGTGAGATGAGAAGAGCCGCTCTATTCAGCCAATGAAATTCAGAGGAGGAGCGGCGATGCTACAAGCAGCACACAGGCTGAAGCCGCCCCTCCTCTGAATTTCATTGGCTGAATAGAGCGGCTCTTCTCTTCTCACAGCCACCGCCCTCCGGGAAGCTGCCTGCTGTTCAGCATCCCTCCCCTCTCCTATGTCAGCCCCCTCCTCCCTTCACTCTCCCCGCAGTACAGAGGTTAGGGGAGGGAAACAGAGCAGAGAGTTCCTCCCTCCCCCTCCCTTCTGTACTGCAAAGAATTATGGGAGATGTAGTCCACAGGAGGGGTGGGATTGTCTTAAAAATGAATGGAGAGTGTAATGGCCACAATGAGTAGGTGAGTTTCTGATCTCACAATCTCACATTTTTCACACATGGGTACTCATTAGGTGGCACTAATAGACTGCATTGATGTGCTGGCACTGATGAGGTGGCACTGATGAGGTGGCACTGATGTGCTGGCACTGATGAGATGGCACTGATAGACTGCACTGATGAGGTGACACTGGTGTGCTGGCAATGATGAGATGGCACTGATAGACTGCACTGATGAGGTGGCACTGATGTTCTGGCAATGATGAGATGGCACTGATAGACTGCACTGATGAGGTGGCACTGATGTGCTGGCAATGATGAGATGGCACTGATAGACTGCACTGATGTGCTGGCACTGATGAGATGCCACTGGTATGCACTGATGAGGTGGCACTGGTAGACACTGATGTACTGGCACTGAAGAGGTGACCCTGGTATGCACTGATGAGGGGGCACTGATGGGCACTAATGAGGTGGCACTGATGAGATGGCACTGGTAGGCACTGATGAGGTGGCACCTATGAGACAGCACTGGTAGGCACTGATGAGGTGGCACTGGTAGGCACTGACAAGGTGGCACTGGTAGGCACTGATGAAGTGGCACTGATGAGGCATTACTGGTATGCACTGATGAGGTGACACTAATTAGGTGGCACTGATCAGTCTCTGACCATCAGTGGTATCATTTCTGCAGTATCTGACATCTGCTTTATCATGTTTGCAGTCTCTGACCATCTCTTGTATCATTTCTGCAGTCTGTGAAGATAAGCTGTATCATGCCTGCAGTCTCTGACCATCTCCTGTATCATGTCTGCAGTCTCTGACCATCTCCTGTACCATGCCTGCAGTCTCTGACCATCTCCTGTATCATGTCAGCAGTCTCTGACCATCTCCTGTACCATGTCTGCAGTCTCTGACCATCTCCTGTATCATGCCTGCAGTCTCTGACCATCTCCTGTATCATGTCTGCAGTCTCTGACCATCTCCTGTATCATTTCTGCAGTCTCTGACCATCTCCTGTATCATGTCTGCAGTCTCTGACCATTGTTTATTGTTAAGAGATTGTGGGAGGATATTGAGGTAACAGACTCCTTAGGGCAGCATCTCTGTGTTTACGTCGCTGCCATGGAAACATTTGTAAAGGGGAGGAGTTAACAAGATAACCACGCCCATGTGGGGGCGCCAGAAATATTTCTGCACCCAGGCGTCTGTGACCCTAGGATCGGCCCTGCTTGTAGTGCAGAGTGGATTTGCCTTTAGTAAATCAGCCCCAAGGTGTTCTAATTTTACATTTTTATATTTTGCCCATGCCTGTGGGTCAGGAGTGGCAAGAAAGTGTGGAAGATTAGGATTGAGCCACAAAGGGGTGTGTGGGGACAAGTTGTTGAGCGGGAGTGACTGCAAAGTTCCCCCCCGCTTTCCAAGCTGGAATGGAGGGCGTGAGAGGGTGGAGGGATTTAGGTCCTCTATATAACAAGGACTGCAAAGCCTCCAGGGATTTAACTATCGCTGTCTCCAACACAACAGCAGAGTTAGTGAGGTCAGGTTGCAACTACCAGGGGGCCGTCACCAACTGACATGCTAGGAAGTATTTAAAGCAATCTGGCATAGCCAGAGCTCCTTTGCCCAATGGCCTCAAAAGAGTGGTGTATTTGTAACTAGGAGGTTTGGAGTTCCATAGAAAAGACGAAAAGACCCGCTTAAGAGGGTCAAAAAAAGCTTGCGGGAGCTATATCTCTCTATCCACTTTAAGGACTCATGCACACAGGACATTTAACCACTTACCGACCGCAGTCTGACGGCGACAGAGTGGTTCGTTATCGCAAACCGCCGACATGCGATGGCGGCTGCGATAACTAGTACTGTGAGTGCACGCGCGCCGCCGAGGCCGCGCGCTCACTGTGTCCGGAGGGGCCAAGGAGCGGGTGCGGTGGACTCGATCACCGCTGGCTACCCGCGATGCCCCCCCCTGCAGTGAAAGAACGGAGGTCCGTGTAAGTAAACACAGATCTCCGTTCTGTTAGAGGGGGAAGGGTGCTGATCACAGGCTTCCTGTATATGGAAGCCGTGATCATCCTTTCCCCAGCCAGGGCAGCCCCCTCACAGTTAGAACACGCCCAGGGAACACAGTTAACTCTTAGAGTGCCCCCTCCAGGTTAACCCCTTCACTGCCAATGGCATTTACACAGTAATCAGTGCATTTGTATAGGACTGATCACTGCATAAATGCCAATGGTCCCAAAAAAGTGTCAAAATGGTCCGACATGTCCACTGCAATATCGCAGTACCACTAAAAATCCCAGATTGCCGCCATTACTAGTAAAAAATAAAAAAAATAATAAAAACCCCAGAAATTAATTCTCATCGTCCGTAAACGCTGCAAATTTTGTGCAAACCAATCAATAAATGCCAAATGTGATTTTTTTTTACCACAAATATGAGGACGAATATAAAGCGGCCAAAACCGATGGAAAAAACTGTTTTTTTTATATTTTTTTTTTTTGGATTTGTATTTTAGCAAAAAGAAATTTGTTTTTTTTTTTTTTTTTTTCAAAATTGTCGCCCTTCTTTTGTTTATAGCGGCGATCAGAAATTACGCAGAGGTGATCGAATACCACCAAAAGAAAGCTCTATTTGTGGGAAAAAAAGGACGCAAATTTCGTTTGGGTACAACGTTGCACGGCCGCACAATTGTCAGTTAAAGCGACGCAGTGCCGAATCGCAAAAAGTGCTCTGGTCCTAAAGTGTGAAATCCTTCCGGGGCTGAAGTGGTTAAAAAAAACTTTATAAAAACGTCAGTAGCTTTTTTGAGCATTTTGACATTAGTGTTTTTGCGCATTTTTGAGCATTTGTGTTTTTGAGCGTTTTTTTTTTTTAATGGATAAAAAGTCCAAAAGCTGTCAGAAAGCTGCGTTTTGCTGCGTTTTTCGCCACTTGATTGTTTTTACAGCTGAAAAACTTCTCTCAAAACCAATTAGTCTTGGGGTTTTTTTAAAGCTCAAAAACGCCCCAGCCAATACAGTTGGTAACAGCCTATCTGTGCATGAACACATAGGATAACATCCAAGTATAATTCAGATAATTAATAATATAATTAATATAATCAATTAACCGAATTCAGCAGCTCGGTTAATTGATTATATTATTAATTATCTGAATTATACTTGGATGTTTATGATTTATACAGAGGCTGCTGATGTTTTCTACTTTTGATATATTTAATTAGTTAAATTTGATTGGTTGGCCTCCGTTTAGCACAGATTGTTTTCTCATTTTGATTATTTTGCTTCCTTTGGGAGGGTAATTTGCTTGTGAGAATATTTTTGGACATAGGATAACATGATGGGGAGTTTATTGGCCATAGAAAAAAATGTCTGCAGCTAAAAACAGCAGCTGTAAAAACATCCAAAAACGTCCTGTGTGCATGAGGCCATAGGATGAAGGCTCAAACCGTTGATGACTTACATTAATCGGCTATTGCAGAACCCAACCTTGTTCTAAATTATTTCTTTTTTTCTAATGACATCTAGACACTTACCATTTTACAGCTGTTACAGAGACCCATGGAGCTGCTCTGTGGGATGATAAGACTTGGACAGGGTAGAGCAGATGCACAGTGATCTCTTGCCTTCTATCTGTAGTCACAGATCTGGGTGAGGTCTTTTTTTCCTGCTGACTACATACAGCATTCTTTACCATTTATACCATTCTTGTTTGAGGTGATTGTAGCCATATTAATGCACTTGCGACAGAAACAATTGAGTAGTGAGGGTATACCATTCTCAAAACCCCTGAATCCTCACTGTGCTGCCATCTGGATAACTGTAGAGTTTTAAAACCATTCTTCAGGCTGACAGTAGACAGACAAATATCTCACCAGGAAGAACAATTGGTGATCATGATAGAGTATAAAGTTAATGTCAGCCATTTTCCTTGTTTTGTGTTTGCAGGGGAAGAGTTATAAATTCTGTCCTTGACCCCAATGGCATGATTTTTCCTCACTTCCTGTCCCTTTGGTGGACAAGAAAAAAGGAGGTCAGTAGTCACTGGGGCAGTGAGTGGCTGGCCTCCTGTGTTCACAAAGCAACAAGGCAGCCTCTTGGCATGGCACCATTAAACTAGTGGAGATCACAGGAGTAACAAAGTCTAATAGAGCAATTTCAGCTTCTAGGGTAGATCCCACAGTTAGGGTATATGCATAGCTCCCAACTGTCCCTGATTTCAAGGGACTGTCCCTCATTCAGAACAAAGTCCCTCTGTCCCACTTTCCTCATTCCGGTCTAATCTATACAGTTGTTTATAAAAATGCACTAAATATCTATCAAAAAAGTGTTTCCCAGTGCTAAACCCTTCATCCAATTTCTAAATTGTTGTATCTGTAAATTTCAAAAGCCACCATAAAAGGAATAGTAGTGGTAAAAAAAAGCACTTGTGGGTTTAACCAATCCTTTTTGTACAATTCTCCTTTAATTGGGGCGTGCCAGGTAGGGTTGCCACATCATCCCTTTAATCCAGGACATATATGAATTACTCAGGTTCTGAGGCTGATTTAATGCAGATAAGGCCCCAAGTGAGTTTAATTACCACCTTAATCAGCCACAGAACCTGTGTAATTAATATGTGTCCTGGATTAAAGGGATGATGTGGCAACCCTAGTGCCAGGGTGTGTATTCTAAGCCTACATACTTTTGCTAATAGGTGTCCCTCATTCCCATCTCAGAAAGTTGGGAGGTATGTATATGTATAGTTGCATTGGACCAAGCTGGAATAATGTAACTATGTAAAAAATTACATTCCTGGAATTCTTCTTTAAAATATATTGTCTTGAGAAAATATACAGCCTGCCAGGGGCGTAACGATAGGGGTTGCAGGGGTTGCAATTGCAACCGGGCCCCATGGTCCAGGGGGCCCGTGTGCCTCCCTTGTACACCTGAATAGGAGGGATGGCGGGGGTGGCATTTAGAGGACCCAATCTCCTCCATTTTCCTCTATCCAGTTTACTTGTCTTCTGCTGTTCCCAGGGCCCCTGTGTGCTTCCCTGGTCCCTCTGGGGCCTGCTGCAGAACTTGTGAAAGGGCCCCACTGCAGTACCGTAATAAAGGGACCCACGATGGGAGTAAAGGGCCCCAGGATCAGTGGGAAGAGGGAAGGGCCCTGGTCAGGGGTCAGGGGGCCCTTCATAATTTCTTGCACCGGGGCCCTGAAGGTTCTAGTTACGCCTCTGCAGCCTGCCATTGCTGACCTGAGTCTGAAAATGTTAGTTGCCACATTGTCTATGGTTTTGAGTCACTTACCTGGAATAAGCACACAAATCAAGTCCCGATTTCACTGACTTTTCTGGCTGCATGCTTCTTGCAATTAGGGTGTGACCCTCTACGTTTATTGAGTGAAGACTTAACCATGTAACAATATCATTGCAGGTGAATCTACAAATTCAAGGCCGACCTGAATTAGGTGTCGCCCCTCGTTATACCAACACTGCGGACTGTTTCCGAAAGATTGTCACCCAGCAGGTATGTATCAATCTCTAACATTAGATTATAGCAGAATTTATTATATCAGAGGGAAAGAATTATGATTTAGTGATATATCTGTAATGCAACCTCCAATGATTGATGATGATAATGACACCAATAATGATAATGACCACGGTTCTTCCCACAAGCGCAGGGGCTGCCAGCACACCACAGCACCAATTCCAAGCACACTGACACAAGCTGAAAGCAGTCTCGGAAAATATTTTTAGTAATTTATTGCTGATAACTTGAACAGTGAGAGGGTGCAGGGTATGGGATACTGCAGGCTATATGACTCAAAGCAAAAGGACACTCTTCTCTGAACTAAGCCTCCCCAACACTTTTTCTCTATTGACCTTTAGTATACCTTTCCCCTCGAGAGACTGCGGGAAGGCCAGAGACAAGAATCCTGCGCAAGCACCCCCGCCCCCTGAAAGAGCTACACTGGCACTGATATCCTGATAATACAAGATCCCGGTGGTTGTGTACTATCGTGAGTACTCACAAGGCTACAGAACAGCTGCACACTATTAGTTTTGCAAAAAGGAAGGCAGCAAGGAAACTGTCTATGGAAGCGCCATCAGTAAGGCCACTGGAGTCTGGTGTAGTGTGTAATTAAATAAATTGGGATACAAATGGAATACAGATGTAAAATGTGTTAATAATTAATCTAAAATGCACACAGGAAGGAACTATCTAGGCAGATAAGGTCAGTGACACCACCACCTATGACAACGTTGTCAAACACCAAGTTAAAACCACAGCAGACATCATACACATCTGGACGGATTGAACCAAACAAATAACACAGTTTTGGGCATCTTCATACTGCTTAACTGGTATGGGCATTTATACTGTGTTATTTGTTTGGTCCAATCCGTCGAGATGTGTATGATGTCTGCTGTGGTTTTAACTTGGTGTTTAACAACGTTGTCATAGGTGGTGGTGTCACTGACCTTATCTACCTAGATTGCTCCTGTCAGTGTTGCCAACCCACCAGATTTAAATTTACTGACACAACACCCAAAATTTACTGGCACAGCCACGTTTTTACTGGCATTTCCAAAAGTTACAACATTACAGTTTTAAGTGCAAATTAGGCCTACAAACAAGGACAAAATGCAATTAGCAATGTGATTTAAGGTAGATATTATGGCAAAAAAACAGGGACAGGACTCAGGAGAGCAAGAAATTAGAATGGGTAGGCACATACACATGAAATTGACTCTCACAGTGACACTGACAGCAATGTGCAGCAGCACAGATGATGATGACACCTCACAGACACGACATGTCCCCTCCTGAGTCACAATGACAGTCTCTCTCCATGCCAGGGGGTCCCTCCAGTCCACTCCAGACTAAACAGTCTCCAGTCTAAACAGCACTGACAGTCCTGCTCAAGGACTGCCTTGCTCCCATACCACAGACCCACACACAAGGCTACGGCCACTCCGCTCGGCTCCCTTGCACCATGACATCACACGACATGCTCAGGCACCACCACCACCAGAGCCGCCCGAATACGCTGTAGCAGGCATTCAGATGGTCTCGGCCAGCTCCGGACCAAGCTGAGTGTCACAGCCATATTTTTTACTGGTAACCTTTTCCTTTTACTGGCATTTACTGGCAGGAGAAAATTGCCTGTTTTTTTACTGACTGCCAGTAAAAATACTGACGGTTGGCAACACTGGCTCCTGTGTGCATTTTAGATTAATTATTAATATATTTTGCATTTTTATTACATTTGTGTCCAAATTTATTTCATTACACACTACACCAGACTCCAGTGGCTTTACTGATGGCGCTTCCATAGACAGTCTCCTTGCTGCCTTCCATTTTGCATATGCCCTCTTGCCATCTAGCCCCAGGAACCATACTCCCTTCAGTGTACCCTGTGTGAGTAGGTGTGTGTGCTGAGGTGTAGTGTTTTCTATAGCACACCTCATAACTTTATTTCCCCAGTCTCTTTGGATTGACTATTGGTTTTCTCCATGTGGCTTTTAATGAGACTGTTCAGACTAAATCAATCAGATGAAATCTTGGGGTGTCAGAGATTATTTGGGTGTAGGCCCCACAGCTCTGCCACAGCTGGAACCAGGATGACTGTCAGTTTGACTCAGTAGAAATGCCTGCGGAGTGGGGGGATCAACCCCCTCCAAGGCTGGTGGAATCCTTGCAGCAAGAAGACCCAGCTGTCCCAGAGCCCACGCTATTTTTTTGCTTCCCTGCTGGGCATACCTCCCAGGGATTGGCTGAAGCTCAATAAATATTCAGCATACCTATTTGACTCTCCCCACCCCTTGTTCTGGAAACATTCACAAAGCAGGAGGGAGCAATCAAATCCACAGCCTGTGAACTCTAGAACAGCCCAAAGCAATTGAAGGCCAATTCACTAATTAGTGAGACCAGAAAAGATAACTTTATCTACCACCTAGCCTACCTAGGAGGGTGCTGCATCCACCCCTGGGATGGAAAAGGGAGGGAACAGTATAACAAGTTTTAAAAATTCTGTTTAGAATATGTCAGATTGGCACTAGGCTCAGCAGGACCCTCAACACCTGAACCCATTTAATATATGAAATGTAGGTAATTGTATATTTTTACATATTTACAGCCTAACTAGACAGAGCCCTACCACTAGCTAGGAAATACAAATGGTTAAGTAGCATTCAGTACAGGCATTTTCAGTAAGACGACAGACAATAATGCTATACATCCTTGGGCTTAAACATTCCTGTACATAGCCTTACATATACAGGCAGTCCCCTAGTTATGAACATTCGACTTATGAACGACTCCTACTTACAAACGGAGGGAGACAACAGGAAGTGAGAGGAAATCTCCTCCTAGGAAGGGAAATTCACTCCTGTAAGAGTTATTATGGGTAAAAGGTGTCTCCACTAATGCTTTATCACCAAGGTTTGTTTCCACAACAACCCAAAATTTTCAAAATCCAATTATCATTGGGTCAGGAAGTGAGGTGACATCTTCTGAACAGAAACACAGACAGCAAAACAAACATTACAGGGGTGGTACCCCTTCCCTATGCTATCCAAAAAGCTTAAAAATATTTGTTTTGGCTGAAGCTACACTTAAAAAATGTACCTGTTCCGACTTACAAACAAATTCGACTTATGAACAAACCTACAGTCCCTATCTTGTTTGTAACCCGGGGACCGCCTGTATATATATATATATATATATATATATATATATATATATATATATATATATACACATACTGTATAAATATATACACAGTATATAAACACAATATACTCTATATTTTTTAGTACCAGCACATATTTAATCACTCAGTCATACACTGAATGAAGCACCATCCCGTAGAAGATAGCCCTTTACATTTAAGCAATCTAAGGAATGGTGCTACCCGAATTGACTCAGGATAGGTATTCTTAAAGGAGTTTATATCCTAATGAACCGTGGTACTAGAAAAGGACCAATTGACTGAGAAGAAATATACAGGGTGGGCCATTTATATGGATACACCTTAATAAAATGGGAATGGTTGGTGATATTAACTTCCTGTTTGTGACACATTAGTATATGTGAGGGGGGAAACTTTTCAAGATGGGTGGTGACCATGGTGGCCATTTTGTAGTTGGCCATTTTGAATCCAGCTTTTGTTTTTTCAATAGGAAGAGGGTCATGTGACACATCAAACTTATTGGGAATTTCACAAGAAAACAATGGTGTGCTTGGTTTTAACATAACTTTATTCTTTCATGAGTTATTTACAAGTTTCTGACCACTTATAAAATCCGTTCAATGTGTTGCCCATTGTGTTGGATTGTCAATGCAACCCTCTTCTCCCACTCTTCACACACTGATAGCAACACCGCAGGAGAAATGCTAGCACAGGCTTCCAGTATCTGTAGTTTCAGGTGCTGCACATCTCGCGACACTTCTATGCTCTACACGTCGTGGACTTTGATGTCTATGACCTTCGGACACGATCGTAAAGAGGACGCCACAACGATAGTCACACACTTCTCACCCTCTTCTCCCAACGTAACTGTTAGGTTGTGTTACCCGTTGTGTAACTTGCCTAAAATATTCACCAGTCTTTGAACATTTATTGAGTACTTTCTTATTTCAATACAATTTTGGTTCGTGTGGTAACAAAAGAACACTTTAAGGGTTATTCAAACTACACAGTGTACTGGGAGAAGGATAACTTTTTTGTTTTCGACCTAAGTTTTACCGGTTGATGTTTTACCGGTGGTACCAGTGGTGGGTAGAACTTTTCAAAGGGGGGAGTGTATATGATTACACAGTGTTTGTCCTTCAATTATAGTGGTTGGTAAGGGTAAAATAATTCCACATAGGTATATTTACCGGGTGGGACATATA
>BLSH010022044.1:0-19410 GCA_018402905.1 Glandirana rugosa
TCCTAAGAACTCTCATAAATAGAGCAGGTGGATTTATATAAGCTAAGTGTATTATTCATAGAAGTTGTACTAATTTGGTTGCATTCTTTTGAATGGTACTGATTTATCTGCATCAAGTGGTATAATTTTACCCACCATTCACTAATTCACCTTGGTTAACTTAAAACGTTCTCTATTATTGATTTATGTTGGTTAATTCCTCTTTACAATGACTTCAAGTGAACATCCAGTTATCCTGATTAAACTCGATTGGAGGAATCAGAGGTAACCTTCAACAGTGAAGTGTTAGTGAATAAAAGAGAGTTGTGACACCCATTTAGTTCTTTTGTCTCTCTCTCTTGTATTCTTCAAGGGGTCAAAGCCTTTTGTGTTACTTAGACATTCATGTGTGTGTGACTTTAAAGTAAACTGTTAACCAGTTACCCGTGTGATACAATTTCTGTTTAAATTGGAGTTCTACTTTAACACAACAGAGATTTTAGTAAATACTTTAAACTCTCAATCTTGTGTGTTCAATTAAGAGAGGTAGCACTATGAGTGAACTCAGAGTGTCAGGAGTGGTGGAGACCAAAGGGGAATGGAATTATCAAGCAACGCTCAAGGGGGCAGCGCTACACATGTGACAAATTCATATCAGCTTATCCTCATTCATCAAAACTAAAGATCCTGAATGATATCAGCAGCACAGTTTGTGCCAGTTCTTTTCCCAGACACCATGGTGAAAGAGCCTAGAATATAATGCATCATCTGTTTGAGAAATAAATATTGGAGAATGTAGAATGTCTCCAGTACGGTCTACCAATACCTGGTCTTTGCCATAACAAAGTATCTCATGTTCTTTTCTCCCTTAGGGGTTATGGGGTCTCTACAGAGGAATGGGGGCTCCCCTGGCTGGTGTGACCCCTATAATGGCAGTCACATTTTTTGGATTTAGTTTGGGAAAGAGGCTGCAGCAGAACCATCCAAATGAGACACTCAGGTGAGATATGGCTGTCTAACAGGTGTAAGTGACAGGTCCACTTTAATAAAAGACCTACCTGCTTACATGTTTTCCTTCTCTTTGGTTCCAGGCCCCGCCGGGTATTTGCAGCAGGAATGTTGGCCGGACTGTTTGGTGCCATTATCGTCATTCCTGCTGAGCGGATAAAATGCTTGCTACAGGTAAGAGACACACTTGGCAAGACTGCCTGGCTGATGTGCACAGAGCCATAACCCATAGCAACCAATCAGATTTTAGTTTGCAGTAGTCCAATCTATAAATGATAAATTCTGATTGGATGCCTTACACATTGCATCTCGTTCAATAAATAAGCTGGTGTGAGGTTCCTTCAAAATGACATTTTCTTTGTTGATTGCCTTACTGCAGTGGTTCTCAACTCCGGTCCTCGGGACCCACTAACAGGCCAGATTTTAAGTATTGCCTTGGGGAGATGCAGACTAGAATACTGCAATCACTGAGCATCAAATAAGATGTGATGTATTTCAGTTATCCTGCAAACCTGACCTGTTAGTGAGTCCCGAAGACCGGAGTTGAGAACCACTGCCTTACTGTTTCATTTCAACTTTGTTTTTGTTTGCTCATTAAAACATAACTATCTAACCCTAGACACTACAAGAGACAAGCACCTACCTTTTTATGATGTGAAGGGTGGTCCTAATTTTCGTTTACCAAAGGCAAATAGACTGTGCACTCTGCAAGTGCAGTTGCTCCAGAGCATAGTAAATGAGCAGAAGCTCTGCTGACTTCCATCATCCAATCATATGCAGTCAAATTTTTTTATTTTTTTTCCTTGCTTGTGATTGGGTATTCTTTGCAAAGTGAAGCTTTACCTCATTTACTAAGCTTTGGAACAACTGCACTTGCAGAGTGCAATTGCACTTTGCAAAGTGCACAGTCTATTTGCCCTTAGTAAATAAACCCCATAGTCTCTATCCACATTATAATATGGAGAAAAATCATATCTGAGTAGGGTTGCCACCTTTTTGTCAAGTCAAACCCGAACACTTTAGCAATTTTTTTTCATAGTATAAACTATACATGTATTTTGCAATTAAATAACATTTCTAATCATGTGAAGTTAATCACAAGAGTGTCCCTTTACATCTGAATTCACAGAGTTCCCCTTTTACATCTGAACTCTGATGTAAGGGGTGCTCTGAGAACCCTGATTAATCTTAGTGTACTCACTCAGAGGCAGGAGAGAGAAGAGGGCAGACTTCAGTCACAGACAGGGATGGATGGTGAGCTCACTCACCCCTTGGCAGCTAGCACCTCTCATCCAGATGTATCTGAGGTTGTCTGGACTTCAAATTTTCGGCCCCCACTTTCCTTTTCTGAGGCACAGGGGGCTTGGAGTGTGGGCAGACAGAGGGGTAGGGGCCGGAGGACCCTGGAGTAGATCGAGGGGGGGGGGGATATTAGTGCTGGCTTTGGGCAATGTCAAAGAGCGTGTAACATACACTCTTCGCTTACACAACTGCAACCAGCAACCCTGCTGGGAAGCCATAGTCCAGTCTGAATAATGTGTCCGGGTTTCAGGAGGTCTGAAACCCGGACACATGATTCCAAACCCGAACTGTCCGGGTGAATCCTGGACAGGTGGCAACCCTATATCTGAGGCATCCTTCAAAGAAATGTGTGCTCCTCAGTCACCTACAGAGAAGTTTGCCCTGTGAAATGCCGCCCCTCTGAAAAGTGATTCAGAGTAGACAGGCAGTTGGGAATCAGCACTGTCTGTTTTAACCCAAAGACAGTACCATCTCACTGCAACTGCACATGGTTGCAGGGTGGTTGTGACATGACCCCATTCACTTGAATGGGCCAGGTTCAGTGGTGGTACTACTCGTCAAATTCATATAGAGAGGGACAGATACACAGGGCCAGATCGGCATGTACCATCATCACACGGTGCTTGCTCTCAGGTACTTATGTTAAGCTGCTCAGGTAATGACAGGTTCACTTTAATCCACCCACTAAGTTTGGTTGCAAAAAAGTTCCCAGCTACATTTCTATTCATGACAGTTAGGTGGCAATGAAGGCTAGCTCAGGTTATATATTTTACATACCTATACTGCATCAGTATATTCTGTGGGATGTTACAGAGCACATAGACCATACTCATCACTGGTGCCTATCGTGATGGAGCTTACACTTTAATGTCACCACTATATAATGTCCCTAGCCAAATAACTATACTGATGTATCACCCTTGTCCTAAACAGAGCTGCTAGCAAATTTAGTTAGCTGTAAGTAAAGCTTGAAGATAAGTACGGCGGTTAGCTGTGAGTCAAGCCATTGGGTAGCTGTGAATCCAGGAACCCAGCGGGTAGCGTGGGTGCGGCTTGAAGAATACTACGGGTAGCTGTGAGAAGAGCTGAGGGGATCCAGCAGGTGGCTGGGGGTCCAAGACATCTAGTGAGAGACTGTTAGTTAAGCCTGAAGACTACAGCAGTTGGCTGTGAGTGACGCTTAAGAAGTCCATCATGTTCTCTAGCTGGGGGAAAGCTTGAGGATCTACAGTGGAATACTGTGAGTGAATTGTTGCTGTAGGAGACAGCAGTTGCTACAAAATACAGCTTGCTGTATTCAGTTTAAAGGCCCTATTTCTGTATTGCTGTCTGCCTAGTCCTATTTTTGTCTGCGGAGTCTGCCAATTTGCTATTGTGTTTGCCTAAGGGTGTCCTGTGCCCTAACCCTCTCTCCCCAGTTCTTGTTAAGAGAAATAAAACTCTCTTTGTTCATTTTTGAAAGTAACTGGATCATTCCATCTTGCACTATACCCACTATGCCTAGTGACCTGCACCCTGAGGAGGAATGTCAATTCTCCCTGATTCTGTAGATCACCATCAGGCCTCTGGAGGGTGGGGAGACCACTACATTTTGGCACCCAACATGGGTCATGACATCATTTTTGCTGTGGTCGCCCCTGGCAACAGACTGCAACTACACAGAAGTTTTGTCTGGCTCCGTGGGAAAGTGGCAAGTAACATCTTTATTCCTCAAAGACTGTGTTATTATACATCTAAACTATGTGGGGAAGAACCAATGTGTCTTTTTGCTCTTGGGAGAGTGTCAGTCTGGTCTTTTGTCACTTCACGCCAGTGCTGCAGGGGTTAAGGCAGACTCCAGAAAAGTTTTGGTGTGCTGCTGGAGAAAAGAGGCGGACGCTGAAGTTCCTGAAGAGCATGTGAACCAATCCCTTGGCAGGGGGAGGAGTTGTCGCTCTGCAGAGGAGGAGAAAGAGATGCTGCTGTGTGCACTGCCATAACCAGTACATGTGTTGCGATATTGTTATCGAGCGGAAAGTATGGAGCAGTTTGGAGTCTCAACGTCGGACTGGAAAGTCTATTCACTGGGCATTGGTCCTGGCCTGGGCGGGCTCAGGATGTCCTTACTGATACCGGATTGCAGGATGTACCAAAGGTAGCCTAGAGCTTTACACAGCGGGAGACTATGAAGCAATCGGGCTGTTGTGTGCCAAGTGTTCTGGCCTAACTACGAATGATCAGCCCTGGATTACCTGCGGGCACTGCAGGAAGCCACTACTAGAGGTAGTTTCGCCAGCCCTACCCCCACGGGTGCTACAAGTAAATTTGGACAAATGTGTCTCCATTCCTGCTCAGGAAGTCCGTGAGAACCCTGCTAGTGTCACCCTGCTTGCTGAAGTGGCTGCTCCCTCAGCTATCGTGACTATTCCAAAGCCAGGCATCCCAGTGATCTCCCGGGGCTGTGGTCGGGCCCACCTGCACCCTGATGATGGAACCTCCTGGGGAGAAGACGACTGAACCTGGTAAGCCTGATGTGGGTGAAGGCAGTGTGCCTGTGGGGACTGTGAAACCTGTAGCCACGAAGGGATCAGAGTGTGGAAAATCTGCTGTTGCATGTCCAAAGTTTTTAATCTGCTCCTGGCTGAAGAGTATTCAACTGAATCAGATTCCAATATTCTGTCTGATCACATCTCTGAATAGCAACAGTGTGAGCCCACGGAGGAGGAAGTTCTCTCTGCTGTCCAAACCTCCAGCATTAAGCCTGAGTTGTCTGCATCTTCCTCTCCTGTCTTTTGTCCTGCAAGTTCTCTATAAGAGGAGTGGTGGGCACAGGTTACAACCCCTGAAGCTACGGTGCTAGAATCCTCTTCATCCACAAATACATTCCAAAAGCCTGACAAGATCGCAGGTTATCGTGTTAAATGTGCCTCAGGTACACAAGTATTACCCGGTTGTGGGGATCCAAAACATTTGCCAAGACTGTCCAAATTACAATGGATTGTCATGAGAAAAGTGGCTGAGGAGTATGGCTACTACTGAAATTCAATGTAAACAGGCACAGTGGGTTGATGCTGCTATTCGAGAGTATCTAAAAATTCCTGCTCATTGTGATATAAAGAAGTTGTCACCTAGACATGCCAGAAAGTATACAAATGTTCTACAAATCTGGGACTACGGTCACCATATTTAGTCAGACTGTGTTGTTATTCGCAGGCCCAATCAATCGGATATGCAACACTACATTACTACTATTGGATCAACTGGAAAGCCTGTTCAGTTACCTAATCCTATTGGTAACGCCATCTAACTGTTGAAAGCTGTGTCAAGTCAGTGTGAAACACAGCAATGTGCTCAGTTCAGCTGTCTGTTCCACTGGAAGCTGCTCTACATTTGAAAATGTTGATGTGGGGACACTTCTGCCTGTGCTGTTTCCTGCTGGACTGTGCTCCTGATCCCAGCAGTTGCAGCAGGTGCCCTAAAATGTGACATGCTGGCCTGTTGCCCTGGAAAAGCCAGTATGCCTCGCTCTGAAAAGTGATATGCTGACCTGCTGCCCTGGATTGTCAGCATGTCTTGTTCTTCAAATGTGAGAACGCGATCTCAGTCCCTGGCTGTGTTAAAGAAAGGCTGAGATGTTTAAAGTGCAAGGGGACTTTGTTGCTTCGGAAAATGGAAAAGTTCTTCATGATTACAGTCCCTTGCATGTTTGTGTGGCTAAAAGTGCTTGTTTGAAGATAGCCATGCACACAGTTCCAGTGTTGTCCCTAAGAAGAAGGGAACTTATTGGAGAATTCGCTGACCATGTTTGTTGCATCTCAAGGAAAGTGTCTATTTTACTTTGGGGCTCCAAGGTCAAAAGGGATATTTAGTTAGTTAGGTAGGCTGTGCTGTGGCAAAGGGGCAAGTCTTTACCTTCAACTGGGATTTCATGGACAAAAATGTCTATATGTGGACTTTTCTCTCTCTTTACTGACCACTAGATGGCGTGAGTCTTAAGTTTTTGTTTTAATATGCTTCAACATAGTTTGCTAAGTGAATTTCATTTCCAGATATGCTTAAAATGCTATGGAAAAAAAGGTGTCACTCTTGCAGGCGTGGGGCCCGTTTTCGCCTGTAAATATTTCTAGGTACAGTTCTTTGATAGAAGTATATATATATATATATATATATATATGATAAGATATATTACTGTGTTTACTTTGCACCCTCAGCTGAGAGTAGACAAAAGGGCCACCAATGTATATAACAGTTTATTCTGCATTAGTATTGCTATAATGATAGGTTATAATATAGTGTGTAGCTAAAATGTCATATTTTCTATATTGCATGCTTTACTTTCTTTCAGGTGCTCCTGCACCACTCGTGCCTTCCTCGGCTGAGGAAAGATAATGTCTTCAAATTGTATAACCATGATCATTTTCTACCCCTTATCGTGTAAATATTAGATAGATAGTTAGAATATAAGGGTTTTGCTTATTGCATTTTTCACTTACCCTTGGGTGGTATGCCACACGTTACTTGTAAATAATGTCTTCTATTTATCTGTCCCTGTGTGAAATGCCCTTGTAATTGTACATAAGTTATTCTCACCTGATTCATGTGGAATGCCACACGTATTTCTTATTGCAGTTCATCTTTCCCTGTTAGCCCTTCCTATCTACTTTTTGCCAGGACATCCACTCTGAGGATTGAGAGTATGTTTTGTTGTTGCAAACTCCGGGACGTAGTTTCCTTGGCAGGGGGAGATTGTAGTACCTTTGTCCTAAACAGGACTGCTAGCAAATTTAGTTGTGCTAGGTTGTAACTAGCCTGGCTAATTTGTAGTCTTTGATCCACTGAATTCTGTCCTAAGCCCGAGTCAAGTGTGCAGTCTCTCTCTTCTGTCAATAGCTGGCACTGCTGCATTTGGCATTAGGATGATAGATTACAGTGAATTCAGATTATGAGCAAATATGTTGTCTCAGCCAATCAGCAGGAGTTTTCTTCGGCCTCTGAACATGCTGGAATAGTCTATTTATTCGGAAGGAGTGAGGTGATTGGGTTCTTTCCTCCCTGGGCTGCAGCCTGGTGCGATGTATGTGGAGCAGCAGCTGAGGGTTAGGCCTGAAGCCTGAGGCCTAGCCATGTGTGTAGAGGCTCAGCCCAAGGGGAACCGGATCATTGCCTGAGGTAAAGGAGAAGCAGTTACCACTAAGGGAGGACAATTCTTGTTACCGGAGGCAAGTGC
The DNA here is from genome assembly GCA_018402905.1 of Glandirana rugosa. Taxonomy (NCBI): domain Eukaryota; kingdom Metazoa; phylum Chordata; class Amphibia; order Anura; family Ranidae; genus Glandirana; species Glandirana rugosa. Next base: position 7,496 of record BLSH010022044.1, read on the forward strand.
AGAAGGGATGGAGTTCTGAAGGAGTACCAGAGCAGACGTTTGACCAGCCGGGGACAGTGAAGAAAGTGGGAAAGCTTCAGTAGAGCAGGTTCTGTAACTGGGGGAAAGCTTGCGGATCTACAGTGGGATACTGAGTGAAGTGTTACTATAGGAGACAACAGTTGCTACAAAATACAGATTCCTGCGTTCAGCTTAAAGGCCCTTTTTTTGTCTGCCTAGTAGACATGTGCACTGTCGAATAATTTGTTCATTTTCGTTTCATTCGTTTTTTTTTTCTTTTTTTGGAAATTTGAAAATACAAAAATGTTGGAAATTCAGAAATTCAAAATGCGAAAATTCGAAGTAATAACTAACTAATAATAAGTATTAAATTATAGGTATTGGATTTCCTTTCAAATTTGGCTGTTAGTGAACATAACGAATACGAATTTATCCGAAGTTACAAATTATCCGAAATAACAAATGCTGCATCTAAACAAATGTAACAGAACAAATTAATAATAAATAATAATAATAAAAAGTTTTTATTATTATTTATTATTATTAATTTGTTACGTTCCCTTTTTTTATGATACGGCATTCGTTATTTCGGCTAATTTGTAACTTGAAATAAATTTGTATTTGTTACGTTCACTAACAGCCAAATTTGAAAGGAGATTCCAAAACCTATAATTTAATAGTTAGTAATAGTTAAAGTGGAGGTCCCCACTTCCCTGCTAAAAATTAAAACTCAGCAGCTACACATGCAGTAGCTGCTAACTTTTAATAATAGGACACTTACCTGTCCTGGAGTCCAGCGATGTCTGCACCCGCCGTCGATCCTCGGATCAGGGGTCGGGTGCTGCCGCATCCATTGTGGGTAAGGGAACCCGGACGTATAGCATTACAGCTTCATGCCAGGCACCTTACTGCGCATGTGCAAGGCTCCGCTGCGCTCTGCTATTGGCCAGGCGGCCAGTAGCAGAGCGAGGAGGGAGCCGGGCTGCTGACGTCAGCGGCCGCGGCTGCCGGCCCACGCTCCTGGATGTGTGGAAAAGGACACCTGTCTAAAGACAGGTTTCCTCTTCCCTCTCCCCCCCCCCCCAAAAGGTGCCAAATGTGACACCTGAGGGGGGGAGAAATCCAATCAGCGGAAGTTCCACTTTTGGGTCGAACTCCGCTTTAAGTTATTATTAGTTAGTTATTATTTCAGATTTTCACATTTTTCAGGTTTTCGAATTTTCAAATTTTCAGAAATTCAAAAATTTTGAAAAATTAATGAATTCGAATTTCAGCTAAGTTCGTTAAAAAACGAATTCAGAATGAAATGAATTGCTCATGTCTACTGGCAAGTTCTATTTTTGTCTGCGGAGTCTGCCAATTTGCTATTGCATTTGCCTAAGGGTTTCCTGTGACCCAACTCTATCTCCACTGTTCTTGTTAAGAGAAGTAAAACTCTCTTTGTTCATTTTTAAAAGTGACTGGCGCCCATCATTCCATCTTGCACTATACCCACTATGCCTAGTAACCTGCGCCCTAAGGAGGAATGTCAGCTCTCCCTGACTCTGGAGGTCACCATCAGGGCTCTGGAGGGCGGGGAGACTGCTACACTGATTTACCGAATAAGCCTGAGAGTTATAACAGAAATACTACCCTTGGTTATGTAATCAAATCAGCCAGTTCTCTCTCTAAATACTCCTTCTCATATATTCTATCCCTCCCTTATCTCTCTCTCTTTAATATCTTTCTTATTCTTTTATTAAACCTTAACCAGGAAACGTAAAAGTCCTCCCTTGCAGTGGGGTTGTGCCCACATGTCTTGCATTAAATGCTTGTTTACTCTAGATAATATATATAATAAGAGTTGCGCTAAAAATAATAATAATTAAGTGTACTCATAAATACAAAGCTTTAAACAATAGTGCAAATAATAAGCACATGTGTCAAAAAGTTCCCGTTCAAATGTGCAATCCCAAGTGAAAAAGTCTAAGATATAGAACAGTGCAGCGAAAGTTCCAAATTAGAATCCCTAGCAGGATAGAAGGTGATTCTGGGAGATAGATAGATGCAATCACGCAGAAATATCTATTGTTGAACTCCAAATCAGGCCACCACCGTGGGCATGCACAGCAGGTGAGGGTAGGAGTCAGTACTTTAAAGACATGGACTCACTATTACTAGTGGGTCAGATGAGCAGACAGATATCACCCTCTGCAGGGTATACAAAACAGGTCTTCTCCTCCTCCAAGCGGCTGGACGGCCAGGTACAACCCTCAATTGCTAGTACAGGTAGAGAGTAAGAAAGGAAGGCCCATAGTGTAAATCCACAAAAGACACTTTATTAAAACCACCTTCCAGGTGGGTACTCACATAAAAACAATTGAATCTTGCATAAATAGCCAGCATAAACACAGAAGGAAAGCGTCCCCATCTTTACCGGACTATACAGGCGTTGTGACGTCAGCACGTAGCTCCGTCCTACATGTTTCGTCATACGTGACCCTGGAAGACGTGCAACATCATTGGTGTCTGTGGGAGGAATAGTGCCCCATCACTGGTGTCTGTGGGGGGAATAGTGCCCCATTGTTGGTATCAGTGGGAGGAATAGTGCCCCATCCTTGGTGTCTGTGGGAGGAATAGTGCCCCATCGTTGGTGTCTGTGGGAGGAATAGTGCCCCATCATTGGTGTCAGTGGGAGGAATAGTGTCCCGTCATTGGTATCAGTGGGAGGAATAGTGCCCCATCATTGGTGTCATTGGGAGAAATAGTGCCCCATCATTGGTATCAGTGAGAGGAATAGTATCTCATCATTAGTGTCAGTGGGAGGAATAGTACCCTATCATTGGTGTCAGTGGGAGGAATAGTGCCCCATCATTGGTGTCAGTGGGAGAAATAGTGCCCCATCATTGGTGTCATTGGGAGAAATAGTGCCTCGTCATTGTTGTCAGTGGGAGGAATAGTGTCCCATTATTTGTGTCAGTGAAAGGACTAGTGCTCCATTGTCAGTGGCAGGGACTATGCCCCCCTGTTGCTGACAGTGGTGGAAATAATGCCCCAAGGGCTGGATAAAAGCAAGCAAAGGGCTACAGCTTTACCCCAGCTACATTTGGAGACACTGGTCTAGGGGATGTTAAGAGCACTTTTATTAACCTGGTCCTCCGCTCCCCCAGTAAATGGCACTCCCCTACACTCAGGGAGCATCAGACTTTCCCTTGTCGTTCTCACTACCAGTGTAGGGCTATGGACCCTGCATTACACTTAATGACTTCAGAGAACCTTAGACTGCTGGAGTGCAGGAGAGAAGAAAGTGAAGGGACCAGTCTAACAGCATAAACGAGACTGCAGAAGTGGAGGATCCGGCAGGTAAAACAGTTCCCCAGACATAATTGAGCAGAGCCTCACTACAAGGGAAGACTTTTAATTTTCCTGGAGTTCAGCTTTAATTTTCCTCTTTTGTAAATCACCCTTCCATTTTGTCTTTCTGTGAATCAGCCACTTCTCTTTTTTTTTCTTCCCTTCTTTTACTTTTTCTTACTCTATCAGTCTACCCCACTTCTCATTTGCACTCCCTCTCCATTCTTCTCCCTCCTAAACTCTTCAAACTTATACAATCCAACTGTACAATCTTTGTACGATCTTCTTTTTTTTTTAAATCAAACCAGTTTTTATTGAGATGTCTACATCACATACAGAGCAGAATACATTCGCAAATACATGGCAATAAACAGGCACAGGCAAGAACCTCATACCGCAGAACCACACCACTGCTCCGACTCAGTTCTCCGCTCTCCCTATCGCTTATTGTACGATCTTCTTTAAATTGACAAACACTAATATAATATGAGGCCCTAACTAAACAATACATTCAATTTGTGTCCAGTTGGGCAGGACCTTGCACTACATGGTTGTTGGTAGATCTAAATGAGATTGCACAAACAGATTGTAACATGTGTAGTGAGCATTTGTTATCTTTGTATCTGGCTAGCAATACAGACAGCAAAAAAAGCGAAAGCATAAAAAACAGACATGACTTCTAACCGTATTCCCCATTCTAACCCTCATTCTATCCAAACTAATAAATGAAAAATGCCTTTAGCTATCGCTGTATCTTCTCTCTCTCAGGCTCAGGCAAACCACTCAGTGAAAAGGTTTGCAGGACCCATAGATTGTGCCCAACAACTGTACCGGGAGCAAGGGTTCCAGAGTTTATACCGAGGCACCGTCCTCACTCTGCTAAGAGGTAAGAACTTCCTTCTTTACTTTTCTGCTTTAAAGATTTGTATCTAAAATGACCAAAAATATAATCTCAACACAAATATCAGAAAAATGTATTTCCCATGCCAAATAACTTACCAATTAGGGGTGTCTCTCTGGTATCATAACAGTCTAAAAGAATTGTAGCCAGGTGATTGGTTAAGAATGAGATTGAGAGAAACACTGGCTGCAGCTGCTGCCCTGTGGTGCTGAACAGCTATTTCAGCAAAAGGAGGCACTGAAGTCACTGAGTCAGGCAGCAATGCACTGTGGGAACTGTAGTACTGAGGAGAGACTCCACTGTGTAATCAAGAGATTTTGAACTACATTTTCCAGAGAGGAGATTGCCAGGAGGAGGGGAAAGAGCTGCATTTTCCCAGGCTGTACAAGACACAGCTTCCTCTTGGCATGAGGGAGGCCGGAGAGGGCACATCACTTTTCAGCGCACACCACGGCTTCTGCATATCGGCGGCCCGAACGGGATCCAGAGCACTACGTTTGAGAGTGCCGACAGCTAGAGTCACATGGGTGCAAAGCAGAGAGTGGACTGATCGCTGTGTGTGACTAGATGGCGAGCGCAGTATCACTGGGACTGGGGAGCTACTGCTGTGGGGATTTACTATCTGCTGTTAGAGACTGAGCCCTTTAGGAACTGACCATACAGCCATTTAGTAGCCTTATTGCTGCCTCCAGGGTTGACTAGGACTGTTTTCATGTGCACCACGGTACAACTGGACCCCAGCGCTAGCCGGCTGAAGAGTTAGGTCTAAATATTAAGGAGGATAACACCGCACTAGACTATGTAAAAGCACTAAGCAACCACAGCTGCAACCAAACAGTACTAACCATGTACTACAAACACACTATTTTATAAACAACAGGTTGCGCTAAAATGACGGTAGGTAGATACATACAGCATGCATCCCATAAATACATGTAAATCATACAGTCCAAATAAGCATAAATGGTGTAGATGAAAGTAGAATGTAGATGTATCTTCACAGATATAGACCACCCAGTGTGATAGTTCAAATTCAGTAGTGATACCTCCACCTCACATCTAATAACTGCTTATCAGATGTAAGCACATAAGCACTTTGGCTGTACCCAAGCCCAGGTCCCCCCTGGGGATAAATACGACAATCTTGGGGTCCTGATGTAGCAGAGTTGGCTTGGGTGAACCACAGAGGTAGTGGAAAGGGCTAACCGGATCCGCCTCCCGGCGTTTGTAGGATAGCAGTCCAATAAGGTTCTTTACACCCCCAGGTAAACTCACCACGGCACCCAAAGAAAGAGAAGGTACTGATAGTGTGATACCGTTTCAGTGGATTTAATAAAATAAAAGTATTGCACTTACAACAGATAAAAACAACGTCATGTCAACGTCAACGCTAATGTCCCCATGGCCCCATGACTATGTCTCGGTAGATGAAACGTACGTCGGGGAAGACGCGCTGACGTCACTGCCATTGAGTGTTTGAAGTCTACAGCCGGCCGGCTTAATGTTCTTGGACGCAATTGTTGTTTTTATCTGATGTAAGTGCAATACTTTTATTTTATTAAATCCACTGAAACGGTATCACACTATCAGTACCTTCTCTTTCTTTGGGTGCCGTGGTGAGTTTACCTGGGGGTGTAAAGAACCTTATTGGACTGCTATCCTACAAACGCCGGGAGGCAGATCCGGTTAGCCCTTTCCACTACCTCTGTGGTTCACCCAAGCCAACTCTGCTACATCAAGATTGTCGTATTTATTCCCAGGGGGGACCCGGGCTGGGGTACAGCCAAAGCGCTTATGCGCTTACATCTGGTAAGCAGTTATTAGATGTGAGGTGGAGGTATCACTACTGAATTTGAACTATCACATGGTAGTCTATATCTGTGAAGATACATCTACATCTCTACTTTCATCTACACCATTTATGTTTATTTGGACTTTATGATTTACATGTATTTATGGGATGCATGCTGTATGTATCTACCTACCGTCATTTTAGCGCAACCTGTTGTTTATAAAATAGGTCTAAATATTGTCCCTTTACATCTGCTACACAGAGACCTTAACCTATTGCTTATGCTAAGAAGTACCTCTCAGGGAACATTGCACCATATCCTAACCATTCTCCTAGAGTGCACTGCAGACTAATTATAGTATTATTATCCACGTTGCAGTTAATGCTTATATACACGGTTTATTGATTACTTTACTAATTCATAAATGAATCCCAGTATAATGGTACAGAACTCTAATCTAAGTTACATTGGCATAGTGATTATACTGTCCTGCAGAATGTGTCTTAACCTACCTTCTGTGTCTTCATTTGTTTGCTCAAACCACCATTTATTCTAACCTGCACCAATACATTGAGTTAATTTACCACTAAACTGTCTTGTTTCTATTTCGTGGTGCTAATTCCCAGCCAAGTTACAGGCATACTCATGTTCTTATAAGTACTTGCAGTAACTTTCATTCATCCAGGTATACCAGTGGGGCTGAGGATGGTTTTGGAGTCAAGGCGCAGAACAGAGAACTCAAATTACCAAGTGGCTCCTTTTGGGGTAGCACTACAGAAGCTTACAATCTGTGTAACAAATAGCTGTCCTGACACTGAGAGATACTAGTATGTAATATTACCTGATATTTTTCTGATCTCTCTCTATGTTCTCCATAAGATATCCCCGCCACTGGAATGTACTTCATGAGCTATGAGTGGATGAAACAGATGCTTACACCAGAAGGTCAAAGGTGACTAGTGATTCAATAATTAATCACCAATACTGAAGTAAATTGCTACATAGTGTAAAGCTACCAATTTTACAAATATGCTAGAAACAAGCATAATAAAGGAATATGATATGTAATATTGTCTATATTTATGGCAGAAATGTGAGCACATGCTGGCCGTGCTGTCTAACAGGGGCACCTGATTTACAAGTTGGTTTCACAGAATTACAAATCCTTTTTGATGTTAAACATCTTTTATACATGTATGTCAGCCGTGTACATAGTCCCTTGCCTGATGTTCAGCATTAAATGTTGAATGTTCATCAACCCACCATATAGCTTTGGGAATTTCAGAGCATTCTGACAATAACAGCAGTGGTTCTAGCATGTACAAATAAAACAGAATAGGAGTGATGGACACAGTATGCACTGTTTATTTGAATACTACATACACAGAATGCAGATGTACCAGGAGTTGGGAAATAAATGCGGACATCTCAAGTCTCCCGTGAGTTGCGGGAGACTCCTGCATGTGGCTGCGGGCTCAAGGACACCCAACAGCATCGGGTGATCTCCCGGCTAGGCCTGTCACTCAGCCACAGACAGAAGACAGAACAGCCCTAGCAGCCAAATGGAGTATGTCCGCTGTGGCTGCTTGGGTTGCTCTGTCTTCTGTCTGAGGTTGAGTGACAGGTGGAGGTGATGACGTCCCCATCTGTACAAGGTGCAGGATTGTAACAAAGTTCCACCTTCTAGATAGACGGAACTCTGATCCAATGATGCATTGAATCAGTGTGCATGTATCAAAGGAGGCGGGACTTTGTTACAGTTGCCGCGGGGATATTCAAATCCGTGACAGAGGCAGAGCTCTCTGATCAGGCTGTATTTCATGGGCACAGGTTAGGCTGCACTTCATGGGCCTGGTTAGGCTGCACTTCCTGGGCACTGGTTTAGGCTGCACTTAATGGGCACTGGTTAGGCTGCACTTCATGGGCACTGGTTAGGCTGCACTTCATGGGCACTGGTTAGGCTGCACTTCATGGGCACAGGTAAGGCTGCACTTCATGGGCACAGGTGAGGCTGCACTTCATGGGCACAGGTAAGGCTGCATTTCACTGGCACATGCAAGGCTGCATTTAATTGGCACTTGTAAGGCTGCACTTCATTGGCACTGGTATAGCTGCATTTTATTGGAACTGATCAGGTTGCATTTAATTGGTACTGGTAAGGCTGCATTTAATTAGGGGGGGGGTCGGTGCCGGGGGGGGGGGGGGGTCAGTGCCGGTGCGAAGCGTCACCTCCCCGAAATGAGTTTGCCACCTCCCTGAAATGAGTTTTTGAGTTGAGATGTCTGTAAATGTTACCTTAAGGAATGGAAGCCTTGGCCTTCATAACAAAATCTGCATAATGACATTGATAGACTAAGAAACTGACTGAGACACGTTATAGAATATTTTACAGAAGGTGACTGTTAATACTACTTGGTTGCAGTTTTCCTTGTTTTATTGGAGTCTAGGTTCAGTGGGAAATGCAGGGCCCTAGCAGACTGCAAGTGGCAATCACATTTTAACATTGTATGGATTTATAGAAATCAGGACAATGAAAAAGGAATTCTGATTTGTTAGTATCAGTTACTGAATCTTCTAACACTGTACATGAATTTATATTTTGTTCATCCTCGTATCTTCTAAATCTCACAGCATCAACAATCTCAGCGCAGTGCATATTTTGCTCGCAGGAGGTGTGGCTGGCATGTGTAACTGGGTAGTGGCCATCCCGATGGATGTATTAAAGTCTCGATTTCAGACAGGTATCTCAGTCTACTCTGCCTATTTTACATACGCCATATACAATGAGAAAACAATTATTTAAAGAAAAGGTGTACTAAACACACACAGCTCCCCCTTTAGCATGAGACAGTTGAGTGGCTTGTATTCCATCATCTAAAAGTAACTTGTGCTACTTTGAGCCATACATGCTTATCCGCATGACGTGAACAAGGAGACAGAAGTACGGACACCGGGTTATAAGATCTGCAGCTTTCCCAATGCAAGAAAAGAGATAACTGGATGCAGTTAGTTAATTTGTGATATTCTTTGCAAACTAAATTAAAACCTACATTTACAGTGTAATTTTAAAAAAAATGAGCGCAAGGGACGTTACTTACATTTAATGCAAAGTGTGCTGGTGCCAGCTGGCATAGAGGAAATCTGAAGTCCTCCACCTTCCACTCACTGGAAGATTATGGTTGATCTCAGTGTTGGACCTGTCACAGGCTCTCATCAAGTGTGCTGACTATGCCCGCCCTTTCTACCCCTTCCTTCCCCTTCCTTCATCCATATAAGCTGCACTATAGCTTCTATGAATGAAAAGTGTTCTTCAAATGGAAGATGGGTGGATGAATGGAATGTCCACCTTTTCCATTCAAAGATAGTTATTCACTCATGGAAGGTATGGTATGGTTTCTGTGTGTAGCCATGTGCTCCCTCAAGAGTGGCTGAAAGTTGTGGTCCACCTGCCCGCTGCCATCAATCACACGAATTCCACACACCCGGTGTCACTGAACAGGCCGGTACTTTGTTTTGTTGTTTTATTTAGGGGTTTGAACTTGGATAAGGATTATGGATGACTGTGGGATGCCCAGTAATTGAACATGGGACCTACTATATACACCTCCGGTATATACACTTCACCTCCAGCACACTACTTGCTGGTCATTACTTTTCTCCTTTTCCCTCTCCAGCACACTACTTACTGATGTTACACTTGTTTCCTTGGTCCGAAAGGACCTTTTTCAGGCCTCTATGACACTTCCTCTTCACCACAGCTAGCACATGATGAGGCCTGCTGCAGCCGCGGGCAAGGCCTCAGAACCACCCTTTGTGGGTAAGAATCGCAGGTTTCCTTCCCTGAAGCCATGAACTCTCTGTTGTGTAGCTAAGTATGTTGGTGCTAGCTGGGCCGTGGATGAACTGCTACTAGAGTTGCCACCTCCCTTTAAAACCAAACACATATGAATTACACAGGTTCTGTGGCTGATTAAGGTGGCAATTAAACTCACTTGGTGCCTTATCTGCATTAAATTAGCCTCAGAATCTGTGTAATTCATATGTGTTCAGGTTTAAAGGGATGAGGTGGCAACCCTAACTGCTACTTCCAGCCCATCCATCTTCCAAACCCATCCGGCCTGTTCTGCGGTTTAATGGTTCTCTTTCCCCTTGGTTGGCGCCTACCGACTTCTGCAGACTGCTTGCTCTCCTCCCAGACTGTCTCAGCCTTCTCATCCAACTCCCAGGGGCCGCCATTCACCGACTTTATGGTGGATCCTTTAAAGAGTCTCCTTCCATGTAGACCTCAGCTGCTCTCCTGCTTCTCCTCTGCCACTACAGGAGCCGACTCCTACTCCTGGCAGCACCCAAGTCCCAGGCCTCAGGTTCACCCTCCCCGATTGGGGGCTCCCCTCCTGGGTGAGGCCTGATCCGCAGCTCCAGCTAGCTAACTGGGAGGGCCCGCTCACGTCACTGCCATTGAATTGTTTACACGCTGAGCCGGCCGGCTTTGTTTTATGCTCTACCTACTAAACATAGATATATCATTGCTTATGTACCTTCATACTATACGTGCAGTATTAATTTTGTATTAGCACAATTTTTTACCCAACACATAGACAACTAGGGTCTATATGAATGTCTTAATTCTATTTTGTGGACTATGGAATTTCATGATACATGAACTCACAATTATGATTCTTGCAATTTATTCGATATCATATATTGTCATTATTACACATTACTAATTGGTATGTGGTACATAATTGTGGGTTTGGGGTTGCTGCTTCTCCTCCCCTATTTAAAGCAATAGCACGGTATACCTACAGACCTCTGTGTAGCTAAGTACTTTGGTGCTAGCTGGGCCTTGGATGAACTACTGCTCCCAGCCCATCCATCTTCCAGACCCATCCGGCCTGTCCTCCAGTCTAATGGCTCTCTTTCCCCTTGGTTGGCTCCTACCGACTTCTACAGACTACTTGCTCTCCTCCCAGACTGTCTCAGCCTTCTCATCCAACTCCAAGGGGCCGCCATTCACCGACTTTATGTGGATCCTTTAACCATTTCACCCCCAGAAGGATTTCCAACTGTAGGACCAGAGCACTTTTTGCAATTCGGCACTGCGTCGTTTTAACGGACAATTGCGCGGTCGTGCGACGTTGTACCCAAACAAAATTTGCGTCCTTTTTTTCCCACACATAGAGCTTTCTTTTGGTGGTATTTGATCACCTCTACGTCATTTCTGATCACCGCTATCAACAAAAAAAAAGCAACAATTTTGCAAAAAAACAATATTTCTTACTTTTTGCTAAAATACAAGGAGGCCTGTCCCCCGACAACCCAGCCTGTGGATTGGTCAGGGCTCCTTGTCGTACATCAGGAAGTGACACCTCCTCATCCATCCCCCTTCTAGAGCTTTCCCAGCTCAAGGTGAGGAATCTCCAAGGAGTGTACCTTCCCTCCATCTCCAGCTTCACCCTTAAGCCACTCCCTGCCCAGATCAAAACATTCAGACCTGCATTTACAGTCAGGCCTGACTATATTTTTCCTCTCCTATCAAAAATCTACAAAAGTAAAAGCACCTACACTGTGAGGGCGCCACACGTGAATAAAGAAGGGTAAAGGGCAGGCATAGTCGTCAGTCTTAATGCGTGCCTGTCATGTGTCCAGTGCTGGGACAGGGTCTTCCAGAGCCCAGGGCGAACATGCCAAACTGCGCTCCCCAAGATGTATGAGCATTATGTGTCAGCAAACCCCCCCTCCCCAAACACAAAATTAAGTACTAAAATTCATGCTTATCCCCTAAGCACAAATGACCCCTACTCCCAATACAAATCCCCTTCCTCTGCTAAATTGCCCCAGCACATATGCCCCCCCCTAAAAAAAAATCACTCCTTTTACCACAAATC
>BLSH010022066.1:66934-78053 GCA_018402905.1 Glandirana rugosa
TAAAAATATACAGATTTAATTAAAAACTCTACTATAAATATCCACAAGAAGGTATATGTAACTTATATAGAAGATATTATATAGCACTGGCTAAAAAAAAGAAGGGGCGGGGAGAGGAAGGGCCGTAAAGGTTGAAGGGAGGGAACAACCAAAGCAGAGCTATAAATAATAAATACATCTTAAAAGCATATATTCAATGTATATGGAAGAACACCTATAAATATCATCTCAAAAATTAATTTAGACATATAAAAATAAATGTAAATAAATTTGTATAAGAAAAGGAAGGGGGAGGAAGGGGGGGGGGTGATTAATGACATGGGGCTAATCTGATAATCATATATGATGATTATTAAGATACAAAGGAGGAAGAGGAAGGGGGACAATATCACCCAAAAGAGCATGAGGAGACCTAAACTCTCACATCTACTTTATAGAAATATAATTCTACCCATGCAAATAGAAGAGATAATGTATATAAAATAATAAATAATAAGAAATTGGAAAATAAAAAATAATAAAGGACTAACATGTAATCATGTGTCCATATGTGCACAGAAGCAGACACACATGTACATATAGGAGAGTATGTGACAAAAAGTTCAATAAAGAATTGATCATATGCCCATGTGAGCACACATGCATACACACATAAACACATAATGCATATGTTAATCATGATACATATATATATATGTATATACATGATACATATATGTATATATATGCAAAAGAAGAAATTTTATAAGGGCGCACATAAACAATTCATGTATGTACATACGCATGCATGAAGACTAGGACATGCACATATCAACAGGCCAACTTCACAGTATGGTGGAGACCTCAATGCATTTATTGAGGCCTCCTGGCGACAAAACGTCAAGATTATATATCCAGAACGTCTCCCTGGCGCACAATTTCTTGAATCGCTCGGCCACAGGGAGGGTCCTGCATATCTGCTCAATTACCCAAACTGGCCAATAGTGGATCTATGATTGGCCTCTAAAAAGTGCCTCGGCACACTATGGTGGTCCTTACCCCCTTCAATAGCCCTTCTGTGTTGACCAAACAGGCATCTCAATGCACGTGTGGTACGGCCTACATAGACTAATCCACACGGGCATGATAAACCGTAGACAACAAAATCAGACGAGCAGTTGTAAAATTCAGATAATTGGTACGTTTTACCTTTTATACAAAAGGATTTCTGTTTATGTGTTACAAATGCACGAGCTTTACACAATGCCTTACGGCATTGGTACATGCCAATGAGTGGAACCAAGGTCAACTGAGGTGCCTTGGGTATGATGGTTTTGAGTTTGCTTTGGGCTACTTTACTTCTTAGGTTGGGAGCTCGACGATAGGTCACCTTGGGATGGGGTGGGAGCACATGTTTTAGGTGGGGACCCTGTAATAATATATCCCAATGACGATTCAGCACCGCTTCCATTTTCCGATGCTGATTATGGAATGTGGTGATGAATCTCATGGATTGGGTATTATCATGAACAGGCTTCTTAGGGGGTTTCCCCTTACGATAGAATTCAAAGGCCTCGTTGATTAAGGCTTCGGGGTATTTTTTCTCCCTGAATTTTTTCTTTAGTACAAGGGTACAATTCTGTCAGATCCTACAAAATTGACCCTTCAGAATATTCTGGAGCCAAGGGCGGAAATGACAGCTGTCGAAATGAAGGAAAGAGTTACCAGCTGTAGGTGTGGTATGATTCCGAGCAATAATCTTATGTTCTGCATGGCTCAATTCTAGATCTAGAAATACCAAGGTGTCCGGGTCAGTAATTTGGGTGAAGGAGAGACCATAAGGATTACTGTTACAGTAATCAACAAAGCCGGATATAAGATCTGAGGGGCCATCTCAGATTACCACAATGGCATCGATATATCTACCAAAAAAGACAATGTGGGCTGAGAAGCGATTGTGAGTATGTATATGGGCATGCTCCCACAGGCCCATAGCCAAGTTGCCATAGGAGGGAGAAAAATTCACCCCCATGGCTGTGCCCTGGGTCTGTAGGTAAAATTCTCCTTCAAACACAAAATAGTTGTGTGTCAGACAGAATTTTGCAGCTTCTATAATGAAATCAGCTTGCCTGGGATTGATCATGGGATCAGCAGATAAGAAATGATTCAAGGCTGATAACCCAAAGGAGTGCGGAATGGAGGTGTGGAGTGAACAAATGTCAAGTGAAAGCCACACATATGTGGTCTCCCACTTGTAAGGAGAAAGAAGCTCAAGGAGATGTGTACCATCTTTAATAAAAGTGGGTAGTGATTGGACTATAGGCTGTAAATAACGATCTATGTATTGACTGAGACCTGTGGTCATGCTATCCATAGCGGCCACTATTGGTCTGCCAGGTGGGGACTCCAGGCTCTTATGCACTTTGGGAAGATGATAAAAATATGGTATAGAATAACAGTCCCTCAGTAGAAACGAAGCTTCAGTTTTGGCCAGGACCTTGTTGTCCAATCCAGTTTGAACAACCAGGCCGGCTTCTGCGGCGAACAAGCAGGTAGGATCCTTGTCCAATTTTGTTTAAGTGTTGGTGTCAGAAAGTAGTCTCAAGGCTTCAGCCACATTATCAACTCTATTCTGTACAACGATGATTCCACCCTCCGCTGTTTTAATAATAACATTGTGATGCTTCATAAGACTGTCTAAGGCCTGAATTTCAGGATCTTATGTATCATGATAACACATGTGTTTTTTGGCTATCCACGTGTTTATGTGTGTATGCATGTGTGCTCACATGGACATATGATCATGCGTCAATTCTTTATTGAACTTTTTGTCACATACTCTCCTATATGTACATGTGTGTCTGCTTCTGTGCGCATATGGACACATGATTACGTGTTAGTCCCTTATTATTTTTTATTTTCCAATTTCTTATTATTTTATTTACATTGATTATCTCTTCCATTTGCATGGGTAGAATTATATTTCTATAAAGTAGATGTGATAGTTTAGGTCTCCTCATGCTCTTTTGGGTGATATTGTCCCCCCTCCTTTGTATCTTAATAATCATAATATATAATTATCAGATTAGCCCCATGTCATTAATCATCCCCCCCTTCCTCTTCTTATACAAATTTATTTACATTTATTTTTATATGTCTAAATGAATTTTTGAGATGATATTTTTAGGTGTTCTTCCATATACATTGAATATATGCTTTTAAGATGTATTTATTATTTATAGTTCTGCTTTGGTTGTTCCCTCCCTTCAACCTTTCCGGCCCTTCCTCTCCCAGCCCCTTCTCTTTTTAGCCAGTGCTATATAAAAATAGGTGTATAGTGTCACCCTTCACATCCGTCCTAACTGCCTGACGAAGTGGCGCAGCCTCCCAGACCATTGGAGCCTGCCAGCCAATGAAACGCGTCGCATTACTGTGACGCCATCTCGCCTGCGCCTGGTGATTCGCGTTCCAAGCCTCCTTTTGGACCTGCACGGCGCATGCCGGCTTTTTCATCATACGGCGCTGCTGGAAGAGTGATCGCTTATGGAGGATCATACGGCCGAACGGGACTGGCGTTCGCTTCACCCAAACTCTATTGGATGTTGGATGTACAGTGTACACATTCACTTTATGAGTGTTTTTTAACCTTTTTTAATAAAGTATAACAGACATATTGCACTTAGAAGCGCCTCCCCTCTTCTGTTTTCTTAGGTTGTCTGTGAGCTGGGGTTAAGCTCAACGTGCATGGCAGCATCTGGTGCTACATGCCATTGACATTTCCACATTCCCCTTCATATATCTTTTCATATGGACGGCTTCTGTATGGACCATTCCTATATGGACTAATCCTAGATGGACTATTTTATATGGACACTTTTTTAATTATTTTTATTTTTTCATAGACCATTACGTTCCTCTTCCCTAAGGCTACATTTAGGATCGTTCATTCTGGGTGTTGCGCCTCATACTAGTTGCTGTCCACAGACTCGGCTGATAGGCTCCCTCTTATAAAAATGAATAAGTCCTGGATCAGCAGCTATCAAGCCCCTGATGCAACTGATTACATTTGCTAGGGATCTGGGATCCCTTTAAGACTGCCACTGCTCCTATTCCGCCTGTCCATAATCCAGAACGATATTTTATATTTAGGGCACCACCAACGCCCAAGGCCCAATTTTTATGCACCTGGTTTACAGGGGCATGTCATCACAATTTTTAAACTAATTTACAACAGCAGGGCCAGTTTCTGCCCCCAACAAGAGTAACTGCAAGGGGTTACAGTGTTCTGGCACCGCCAACACCCAAGGCCCAATTTTTCAGCACCTGTTTGACTGGGGCATGTCATCACAATTTTTAAACTAATTTACAACAGCAGGGCCCATTCCTGCACCCAACAAGAGTAACTTGTAAGAGGGGTTACAGTGTTCTGGCACTGCGAACACCCAAGGCCCAATTTTTTGGCACCTGTTTGACTGCGGCATGTCAATTTACAACAGCGGGCCCGCACCAAAATTAAAAAAAAAAAAAAATTACGTAGGGTTCCCCCCAAAGTCCGTAACAGACCCTTCAGGTCGGGTATGTATTTTAAGGGGAACCCCCTGCCCCAAAAATTGCATAGGGGCCCCCCCCCCTAAAGTCCGTACCAGGCCTTTCAGGTCTGGTATGGAATTTAAGGGGAAAGCTGCGCCAAAATAAAAAAGACGTGGGGGTCCCCCCCAAAATCCAAACCAGGCCCTTCAGGTCTGGTATGGATTTTAAGGGGAGCCTAGGCACCAAATTAAAAAAAATGTAGAACAAAGATTGAACAAACGCTAACACTTATGACCGACACCACATCCCTGGATACAAATAAGAAAAAATTAGGGTTGTGACCCCAGAGAATAATGGGACTTTAATGGTGCAGTCAAACCCAACCTCTGAAAAAACACACTTGTCTAGATCCAAATGTCCATATAAAAACTTACATTTATTGGTACATCATAAAGGTTTTGCCCTTGCCCAATTGGGCTATACAAAACAGGACATAATCACAAATAAAACCCCATGGAAGCATAATAAATATACATCCGGACAGATGTCAACTCTCCCTCTTAGGTACGTTATATGATACATTCAATACCCGATAAACAACAATAGATGATATAAGGTGGGAGCATGGATGTATAATGCTGGGTCCTTTCCCAGCATTATACATCCGTTCTTCCACCTTATATCATCTATTGTTGTTTATCGGGTATTGAATGTATCATATAACGTACCAAAGAGGGAGAGTTGACATCTGTCCGGATGTGTATTTATTATGCTTCCATGGGGTTTTACATGTGATTGTGTCCTGTTTTGTATAGCCCAATTGGGCAAGGGCAAAACCTTTATCATGTACCAATAAATGTAAGTTTTTATATGGACATTTGGATCTAGACAAGCATGTTTTTTCAGAGGTTGGGTTTGACTGCACCATTAAAGTCCCATCATTCTCTGAGGTCACAACCCTAATTTTTTCAAATTTTTTTAAAAAAATGGCGTATGGGTCCCCCCAAAATCCAGACCAAACCCTTATCCGAGCATACAGCCCTGGCATGGCAGGAGGGGGTAGGGACGAGCGAGCGCCCCCCCGTTCCAAACCATACCAGGCCACATGCCCTTAACATGGGGATGATGCTTTGAGGTTGCCCCCAAAGTACCTTGTCCCCATGTTGATGGGGAGAAGGGCCTCATCCCTACAACCCTTGTCGGTGGTTGTGGGGATCTGCGGGCGGGGGGCTTATCGGAATCTTGAAGCCCCCTTTAATAAGGGGGTCCCCAGATCCCAATCCCCCATGTGAATAGGAATGGGGTACATTGTACCCCTACCCATTCACCAAAAAAGGAGTAAAGTGAGGTCCTCAAAGCATCCTCCCCATGTTGAGGGCATGTGGCCTGGTATGGTTCAGAGGGGGGGGGGCACTCGCTCGTCCCCACCCCCTCCTGCCATGCCAGGGCTGCGTGCTCAGATAAGGGTCTGGTTTGGATTTTGCGGGGGCCCCACGCCATTTATTTTAAAAATTTGGCGCGGGGTTCCCCTTAAAATCCATACCAGACCTGAAGGGCCTGGTATGTACTTTGGGGGGACCCATACGTCATTTTTTTTTTAAATTTTGGCATGGGGTTCCCCTTCAAATCCATACCAGACCTGAAGGGGCTGGTACGGACTTTGGGGGGGACCCCTACACAATTTTCTTTTGATTTTGGGAGGTGTTACCTTAAAATTCATACCAGACCTGAAGGGTCTGTTACGGACTTTGTGGGGGAACCCTATGCAATTTTTTTTTTTCAATTTCAGAGCAGGGTTCCCCTTAACATCCATACCAGACCTGAAGGGCCTAATATGAAATGGGGGGGTGGCAACGTAATGCTTTTTCAGTGATTTTATGTATATTGCCGGGACCAGCAATATATTACAGCCACAATAATGAATGACAAATTTTTCTTTGGAAATGTCATTTTGCTCTGGCTATGTTCTAAACATCACAGAGGTGCTCCCTTTTACAGGCAGACTAAGGGGACCCCCCAGGCAAGATATTTTTTTTTCCCCAGGCGCGATATTTAAAGGAATAATTTTATTTTATTTTTTTTTTTATTTCAGGTACTTATATAGCGCTGTCAATTAATGCAGCGCTTTTTTTTTTTATATATATTGTACATTCACATCAGTCCCTACCCTCAAGGAGCTTACAATTTAAGGTCCCTAACTCACATTCATACATATACTAGGGCCAATTTAGACAGGATCCAATTAACCTACCAGCATGTCTTTGGAGTGTGGAAGGAAACCGGAGTACCCGGAGGAAACCCACGCAGGCACAGGGAGAACATGCAAACTCCAGGCAGGTAGTGTCGTGGTTGAGATTCCAACCAGCGACCGTTTTGCTGCCAGGCGAAAGTGCTATCCACTACACCACTGAATATTTCATTTTTATTGTTTCACTTTAAGCATTATTAAAATCACTGTTCCTGAAAAAATGATCGATTTAAAAACTTTTTTTTGCATTGATACATGTCCCCTAGGGCAGGACCCGGGTCCCCATACACTTTTTTATGGCAATAACTTGCATATAAGCCTTCAAAATGAACACTTTTGATTTTTTATGTTCGCGCCCCTTTGATTTTAACGGAGTTCACACAATTTTTTTGCCTGTTTGCAAATTCTGGTGCGAACCGAACCGGGGGGGGTGTTTGGCCTATCCCTACTGGGCATCCCACAGTCATCCCTACCCCATCCAAATTCTATCCCCATAAATAAAAAAAAAACAAAGTACCGGCCTTTTCCGTGACTCCAGATGAAATTAAATGTGTGATTGAGGGCAGAGTGATGGGTGGACCACTGCAACTAGCCACCCCTAAGGGGGACCTTGGCTACACTGGCATTAAAATATCTGCCCACCCCTAAGCACCTTGTCCTCATCTTGATGGTGACAAGGGCCTCTCCCCCACAACCCTGGGTGGTGGTTGTGGGGGTTTGCGGGCAGGGGGCTTATTGGAATCTGGAAGCCCCCATTTAACAAGGGGACCCCAGATCCTGCCTCCCATTGTAAATGAGTATAGGGTACATTGTACCCTTACTCATTCACCAATAAAAGTGTAAAAAATAAAAACAGAGTTTTTGACAATTCCTTTATTAAAAATAAAAAACATAAAAACGTCCCCGATGTAGATCCATTGTCAATCTTGATGCCCGCTGCCACCAGCAGACCCGTAAAGAGAAAAAAAAAAGAAAATATCCATCCACAACAGGTCCTAAAGAGGTAAGGGGCGGGGCAGCCTGGTGACATCATTTGGTGGCACCGCCCCCTTGTGTTGTCACCCGACCCAGCATGCATCGGTCGGTGATGCCACAAAGAATTTGCACTGCGATTGCATATATGTGAACCGGCTCCATGGAAAGCCAGTTTAATTCACTTCATGCAAATTGAATGCGGTTTCAAAACACATCCAATTTGCATATATGTGAGCCTTACTGCAACACTTACCTTAAGTGTTAGCTCCTGCAGTACCTCTTCTCTACCACTATTCAATGGCTCGGAGAATAACGCTGATGTCATTGCCTCTCTTTGCACCATTGACGACTACCAGGAAAGCTGGAAGAAGACTCTGTGCATGATTGGAACTCATGACTTAATGTAATAATCTGAAGTATGTTTTCTCAGTGTTTCCTCCCACAGTTTACCCAAAGGTCTCTTGGTGACCAATGAGTTTATCTCTTGGTAAGATACTGCAGAAAAAATTGTCAGTGCTACATAGATGTGTAAAATAGTTTATCTGAGCTATAGAATATGTTTCATAATTTAACACTCTGCAGTTGTCAGGCAGCACTCCCCTATATAAATAGGCTTTCTAATTTAGTTGTGGTTTAGTAACTAGAGATTCACATGGGGCTATTCCAGCCAGCTCGACTCTGACAAGCCAGAAGGCCAGGCTGTCAGGTTTAACTTGTCCTTGGGGTTTTTCCTGCAGATAGCAGAAGAGTCTGAAATAAGGTAAACCAAAAGGCAGCAGTCTCGGGGCTTCTGGATGTCTATAGAAGGGAGACCTTCACACAGTGGCGGCCCGTCCATAAGGGGTGCACGGGCGCTGCCCCCCAAAGCTAGCCACGGAAAAAAAGGCCCTTTAAGTGTGTGCACGGGCACTGGACACTGCTGTATGTGGGCAGCGTGACGTCTATGCAAGCACATGAGACGCTTCATGTGCGTGCTTTAGCGAGTCATTGTGGCGCTGAGCAAAGCGGCACAATACTCCTAGTCTAATAGTATTGTCCTCTTGTGATTGGTACCACCGTAGGACATGGGCGGTGCTTTCCACGGAGCCAATGCGTCACTTCTGGTTTTTGTGCCAGTGGGAAATCGGAAGTGTCGCTGCGGCTCCGTGGATGGAACGCACGGCCCGAGTGGCGCATCGTTTCTGAATCTTGGCCGTACTGGTAGGTGACGGTCCCAGTGAAAAAAATAATAATTTTGTCTACACTCTCAGACACGTTATTCTGACTTATCCACCCATTGCGTTTGGAAAGATCACTTACAGGTGATAACAAGTAACAAGATCCTGTCAGGTGAAACCTGTTGCTGTAACTGTAAGCTATATTTTCCTTTGCAGGGCCTGTTCTGGCTCTAATAAAACACTTTGCATTGTTACTGGCATGTAACACTGAGGGATGGCAGAAGGACTCGGCAATCCAGTGGTTATTTCAGACATTTGGAATGCCTGAGATTAGGTATAATAAGAATGTTCCAGCAAGGTTTATCATGGAGCTTTACCCCAGGGGTGTCTTCCCTTTCTTACAGGAGGATAGCGATAGAACTCAAGCCTTGGTTCTATCTTGCCATTTTGGTTAAGAATGGTAACCCTCCACCCCTTGCTATGTCCATGTATGGGGACTTCCCATGTAACTTATCCATTGGTGCCTGTGGGATCAGACTATGGTTCCCACTGCATTTTCAGGAACCACTGTTTGGACTCCTTGGAGTAATTAATTTACTCTAATTCCCCCTCAAGTGGTTCTTCCCTAATGGTCATTTCCTCTGTGTGATAAGTGTCTACTCTTATTCCCTTTCCATTCATGAAACCTCCATTCCTTTTGGGCCTGTAATGGGATCAGGTGGGTTAGACCCAGAACTTCTGACCTAGGGCAATTTCTGATCCTCTCCTCAACCAGGACATCATTCTTTAGTCACTCTGTCCAGGTCCACTTCTCTGGGTTTCACTACAGTTTAAGGTGTGATGCTGGGCTATATACCCTATCTGTGATGCTGAGCTATATACCTTATCTGTGATGCTGGGCTGTACACCCTGTCCTGTGATGCTGGGCTGTATACCCTGTCCTGTGATGCTGGGCTGTATACCCTATCTCTGATGCTGGGCAGTATACCCTGTCCTGTGATGTTGGGCTGTATACTCCTGACACTATGGATGGAATACAGGGGACGGAGTGGGTGGATTCTATAAGGGGTGGGGCTTATGAGTAGTGGGATGGGTTAAAAATTAAGGGCGGGGTAACATGCAGAAAATAGGTTCAAAGCACATACAATCTTGGGAAAATTATTGTTGAAATTTGTTGTTATTGGCAACAGAGTATCTAACACCTAACCCTTAAATTTACACCCCCCCCCCAAAAAAAATGTAATCCTAACTTAATTGCCTTAAAGCTCATCTCTTGGTACAATGGTTCCCCCTCCTCTAAGCCATTCTGCATGTCCCTTGTTGGCATATCTGGGATCTTTTGAAAATCATAATTAGTGAGAATGGAGGCAGAGTAGTGGTCACAGCAAATAGCACCACACAAATGGTGGGTGTGGTAACATTTCACTTACAATGGGAGGGGCTTTAAACTTAAGCCTACATACAGAGTGCAGGGGTCAGGAATATGTACCAAGTTCAGTGGTCTGGGATGAGTAATGCACAAAGTGCAGGAGTCCAGGGTGGGTAATGTACACTATATTGTCAATAGTATGGGGACGCTTGCCTTTACATGCACCTGAACTTAGTCTGTAGGGTTCACTATTGAGTTGGCCCACCATTTGCAGCTATAACAGCTTCAACCTTTCTGGGAAAGCTGTCCACAAGGTTTAGGAATGTGTCTATGGGAATGTTTGACCATTCTTCCAGAAGGGCATTTGTGAGGTCAGGCACGGACGTTGGAAGAGAAGGCCTGGCACGCAGTCTCCGCTCTAATTCATCCCAAAGGTGTTCTATCGGGTTGAGGACTCTGTGCAAGACAGTCAAGTTTCTCCACCTCAAACTCACTCATCCATGTCTTTATGGACCTTGCTTTGTGCACTGGTCCAAATCATTTGGTGGAGGGGGATTATGGTGTGGGGTTGTTTTTCAGGGGTTGGGCTTGGCCCCTTTGTTCCAGTGAGTGGAACTCTTAAGGCGTCAACATACCAAGACCTTTTGGACAATTTCACGCTCCCAAATTTGTGGGAACAGTTTTGGGTTGGCCCTTCCTGTTCCAACATGACTCCAAGGTCCATAAAGACATGGAAGAGTGTGTTTGGTATGGAGGAACTTGACTGGCCTGCACAGAGTCCTGACTTCAACCCGATAGAACACCTTTGGGAAGAATTAGAGTGGAGACTGCGAGCCAGGCCTTCTCTCCAAGCCTCTGACG
>BLSH010022066.1:91279-118288 GCA_018402905.1 Glandirana rugosa
CTTACTACCTCTTCTACGCTGTGTTCTGGCGGCAGTATGGTGGACTTCCCGTCTGTTGCTGGAACTACATTGAGTCCGCCCAATTGCTTCTCCATCATTCAGGAGAAACCTTGTATTTTTATCAATGAATGCAAGGCTTTCTCTGGTTGGCCAGGGTGAGGTGGATACATGACATTATGATTTTCACCTTGGCCAATCAGAGGAAGCCTTGCATTTATTGATAAAAATACAGGGCTTCTCCTGAATGGTGGAGAAGCATTCAGGCCAACTCAATTTAGTTCTAGCAATAGATTGGAAGTTGCCTGTACTGCTGCAGAACACAGCACCCCATACTGTATCCCAGGAAGAAAGCAATTGAGCTGCGAGTTTGAAAATAACTGGCTAAGCTATTGCTAGACTTGCCAGGATTCACAAGTTTGTTGCACAATTGTGATGCTGTACCCAAATAAAATTTACATCCTTTTTTCCCCACAAAGAGAGATTTTTTTGGTGGTATTTGCTCACCT
The DNA here is from genome assembly GCA_018402905.1 of Glandirana rugosa. Lineage (NCBI taxonomy): Eukaryota > Metazoa > Chordata > Amphibia > Anura > Ranidae > Glandirana > Glandirana rugosa. Next base: position 91,786 of record BLSH010022066.1, read on the forward strand.
TTGCGTTTATTTAATTTTTTGCGCTAACAAAAAAGGCCAACAGTTTTGAAAATAGGTTTTACTTTCTGCTATAAAACCTATCTAATAAAAAAAATGTAAAAAAAAAAAATGTCTTCATAAATTTAAGCTAATATGTATTCTGCTACATATTTGTATTAAAAAATCCCAATAAGCATATATTAATTGGTTTGCGCCAAAGTTATAGCGTCTACAAACATTGGGATTTATTTATGAAATTTTTATGTATTTTTTTTTTACTAGTAATGTGATCAGTGACTTATAGCGGGACTGAGATATTGCGGCGCAAAATCGGACACTAACTGACACTTTTTTAGGGACCAGTGACATTAATACGGTGATCAGTGCTAAAAATATGCACTGTCACTGTACTAATAACACTGGCTGGGAAAGGGGTTAACATCAAGGGTGATCAAAGGGTTAAAGTGATTGTAAAGTCTTGTGTTTTTTAGTTAAAAATAACAAACATGTTATACTTACCTGCTCTGTTGCAGTGGATTTGCACAGAGCAGCCCAAATCCTCCTCTTCTCGGTTCCCTCTTCGGTACTTCAGACCCCTCGCTCCTGTTGAGTGCCCCTACAGCAAGCAGCTTGCTATGGGGGCACCTGAGCCGAGCCACAGCTCCCTGTGTCTATTGAGACACTAATCCGCGACCCGGCCCTGCCCCCTCTCTTTGGCAGTAGCGGGAGCCAATGGCACTCCCAATGAGGAGGGGAGTCCCAGGCAGCCGAGACACTCCTGCAACATCGCTGGATAGAGATGGGGCTCAGGCAAGTATTAGAGGGGCAGCTGCACACAGAAGGTTTTTTATGTTAATGTAAAGAATGTAGTAACATAAAGAACCTACTGCCTTTACAACCACAGCAGTAGTGAGCCGCAGGCGGTGCGCACTCGCGCCCCATACCCGGAAGTGCAGGATCACTTGTATGTAGCCATGTGCTCCCTCAAGAGTGGCTGATAGTTGTGGTCCACCTACGCTGCCCTCAATCACACTAATTTCACACACCTGAAGTCACTGAACAGGCTGGTACTTTGTTTAGTTGTTTTATTTAGGGGTTGAACTTGAATAGGGATTAGGGATGACTGTGGGATGCCCAGCAATTGAACATGGGTCCTTACTATATACAACACACTACTTGCTGACTGTTACACTGTTTTCTCCTTGGCCAAAAGGAAATTTATCAGACCTCCATGACACTTCCTCTTCACCACAGCTAGCACATGGTGAGGCCTACTGCAGCCGCTAGCAAGGCCTCAGGACCACCCTTTGTTGGGTAAGAGTCGCAGGTTTCCATCCATATAACAATGGACCCTCACTTGTGTAGCTAAGTATGTTTGTGCTAACTGGGACCTGGATGAACTACAACTCCCAGCCCATCCATCCTCCAGACCCATTCGACCTGTCCTGCGATCTATTGGCTCTCCTTCCCCTTGGTTGGCTCCTCCCAGCCTCTACAGACTGCTTGCTCTCCTCCCAGACTGTCTCAGCCTTCTCATCCAACTCCCAGGGGCTGCCACTCACCCACTATTTGCTGTATCATTTAAAGAGTCTCTTTCTATGTAGAACTTAGCTGCTCTCCTGCTTCCTTGTGCCACCCCAGGAGCCAACTCCCGTTCCTGGCTGCACCCAAGCCCCAGACCTCAGGATCACTCCCCCCAGACTGGGGGCTCCCCTCCTGGGCGATGCCCTGATCCGCAGCTCCAGCTACATCCTCATCTCTTCCACCCAAACTCTCCAGACACCTGCTGGCAGATTACTGTATTTAAGGAGGCCTGCCCCCTGACAATCCAACCTGAAGATTCATCTGGGCTCCTTTACATACATCAGGAAGTGACACCTCCTCAGAGCTCAGGGGGAGGAATCTCCAAGGAATATACCTTCCCTCCATCTCCAGCCCCTCTCCTGAGCCTCTCCCAGCCAAGATCAAAACATTCAGGCCTGCACTTACAGTCAGGTCTGACTAGATTTTTCCTCTCCAACCAAAAATCTACAAAAGTAAAGCACCTGCACTATGGGCACCTGCACATAGTGGCCAACCTGTTGCACTAAAACCGCTATAAGGTGGTTGGCACGTGGTTAAGCCTTGACAACAAACCTGGAAGCTGATTGGTTTCTATGCAGAGCTGCACCAGATTTTGCACTCTCCAGTTTTAGTAAATCAGCCCATAATGTGCTCCTTCCTTACACTTTGACATGACAATGTAGCTCTGAATTTCTAAGCATGTGTTGTCAGCCCTGCCTACTTTATCTTTGGTAGATCACAAAGAACATCCACCTCTCCTTATCGCCATAATCCCTCCTCATCTCTATAACTTCTCCTGATCTCCCACCCCCCCCCCCCCCCACACACACACACACACACACACACACACTCTGCACAGGCAGAGAGTGCAGGAAGTTAGCAGCTCACAAGATCAACAAAACACATTCAATTGTATATTTAACCACTTCAATACTGGGAACTTCCATCCCCTTCCTTCCCAGACCAATTTTCAGCTTTCTGTGCTCTCGCACTTTCGATGAGAATTGCGCGGTCATGCTACACTGTACCCAAATGAAATTCTAAAAGTGTTGTTACCACAAATAGAGCTTTCTTTTGGGGGTACTTAATCACCACTTTTTTATTCTTTGCAATATAAGAGAAAAAAGAGCGAAAAATTTGAAAAAAAAACTCACTATTTTCTACTTTCTGTTTTAAAAGAAATTCAATAAAATCAAATTTTGTCATAAATTTATGCCAAAATGTATTATGCTACATGTCTTTGGTAAAAAAAAAATCTGAAAAAGTGTATAATAATTGGTTGGTGTGATCACAGACAGATGTGCGCAGAGGATCATGTACAGATGTGCACAGATGATCACGGACAGATGTGCGCAGAGGATCATGTACAGATGTGCACAGATGATCACGGACATTTGTGTGCAGATGATCATTGGGACAGATGATTTTACTGGGGCATATGTAGGACAGGTGTTTTTATTGTGGGGTGACACTTTGTGGGGGGGTGGGCATGTGTGGGGACACTGGGGACAATGACACTTTGTAGGGCACTGTGTTAAAACACTGGGACAGAGTTCAGTGTGTAAACAGCTGTAAAAAACAGCTCATACACACTGATCACCGCCGGCTGCAGCAATCCGCTCTCACTCTCCTCACTGACAACTTCCGTGTGAGGAGAGGGAGAGCCGATCGCCTAGCAACCAGCTTTCTGTTTACATCACATGATGGCTGTGATTGGACACATCCATCATGAGATCAGGAGGGCCAATCACAGAGCCCTCCTGCCGATCTGAGATGCACCGTGTCCGGGTGACATGAGCGCATCGGGATCGTGCTGCTGCACGGGCTCCCAGCTGCACGATCCCACTGCTTCTGAAGGATGTTCCTGAATGTCCACTCAGAAGGAGGAAGCGCTCACCCGACCGTATATATGCAATGGCTGGGTGGGAAGTGGTTAATAGACCAAAAGGGAACTTATAAGAGAAGCTCATTGCTGGGGTTTACATACAATTTAATTCTAGAAGAGGGTGAGCTTTTTGAAGAACCAGGATATATTTACCTTATTCATGTTCAAATTACCATCAGTAAGATAAGATATTGAAGATAAATTCCTGTATGGCGTTCGGGACCTTATACCATAGAAACTGCAACTTATACTCTGCCTTGCATAATATCGCTTCTCGGCCTTTTGGCTAAGATCAAGTGTAGTATCTGTTCTTATCAGTTGTTAGGGAAAGAACCCTGACTCCCTTTGCCAGTTTGGGTGGTCAGTTAGTACTTCCCTGTTGTAATTAGGTGGGAATGGTGAGGGCGTTGGTCAATGCCAGCTGATGGGTTTTGGGGGACTGGCCCCCTTCTTCAGATTAAAGCTCTGCCATCCGCATACTTCCATGAAGTTGGAGAACGGACCTCTGGACTATGTATCTTGATATGTCACCATTCCATTTTGTTTTTTGAGTATAAAATGTGCTATTTTTTTATCCTTTAATAAAGTGCTGGAGATAATGCACTTTGCGTTTGTGCCCTTTAAGTTTTTTGTTGTTTGTGCAGTACTGGATTCCCCGATCTGAGAAGGGCCACATCACTTTAACCATCCAGCCTGACTTGCACAGTGGCCATGATATTTGTACCATAATGGGAAGCTTCCCTGCGATTTCTGAGTGCTGACATGTCAAGTTTGTATTGTTCTTTGATTATTCTATCAATGTCTATGAGGGCTCGTGCACATGAGTGGCCAGGGCATGGTAAAACCAGACAGTGGAGCTGTATACATGCCACAGAAAAAATTAGGAAGCATGTTGCCGAATGCCACCCATGCAAGTCTATGAGGCCATGCCGCAACCGCCCTGCAAAGCATGCATGTGTGGCATTTACAGGGTTAAATCAGACAGTGAGGATGCAATATAATGCTTCATCGCCTGTGAAATGCTCTCTAAAAAGCAATCCAAATGAGCCCTAAGATGCCAGTCTTTATAGGAGGCTAGCAGACATGTTACTGGTGTTTGGATAATTTCAGACAGGAAGTAATGCTTACCGCCTTCTGAAAGGCATCACTTTTCAGAGGTCAGTATAGCAGCATCTGACAGTCATCCAGGGGACACTACTGCAGTCTCCTGACGCCAGTTATTTTTTTTTTACTTTTACATAACTGTAAGACAAACGTTTGGATCGCAGTTGTGATGCCCCCTCATTGATCTAAATAGGCAAATTTTCCAAGGACGAGGGCTGCTCTCCAGGACTTAGACTGGGAGGGAATATTGGCATTGATGAACACAGAACAGAAATGGGAATTTTTCAAAAAGACTGTATGCCAACTCACTGCAAAGTATATTCCCATGGGCAATAAGTTTAAAAGGCTAAAAATAAAACCTATGTGGCTCACCGCCAAAGTTAAAAAAGCTATAAATAATAAGAAAAGAGCTTTCAAAAAATATAAAAATGAAGGAACACTATCATTGTTTAAATGTTACATAAAATATAACAGAATAAGTAAAAAGGAAATCAAGGACGCAAAAATTCAAAGCAGACGACAGATTGCAATAGATAGTAGGACAAACCCCCAAAAATTCTTCAAATATAATAATAGTGAAAAGGTCAGGTCTGAGCAAGTAGGCCCTTTACAAAATAATTTAGAGTGGATGACTGGGGACAAAGAGAAGGCAAATGTATTAAATACATTCATCAGCTCTGTACACAAAGGAGCATGGGGGAGCTCATGCTCATAATGGGGGTGGTAGTGACACAGCCACAAATGATCCACAATGGCTCAAAAGTGAAATGGTCCAGAAGTATTTAGACAGAATAAAGGTAGATAAAGCACCTGGACCAGATGGCATCCACCCATGGATCCTGAAGGAATTGAGCTCTGTCATTTAAAAGCCATTGTTTCTCATTTTTAGGGACTCGTTAATGACTGGAATAGTACCACTGGATTGGCGTAGGGCCAACATGGTACCCATATTTAAAAAGGGATCAAAGTCTTTACCAAGTAACTATAGATCTTTTAGTTTAACTTCTATAATTGGGAGGACACTGGAGAGTGTAATAAAAGACCACATAGATGAGTTCTTGCTGGAAAAAAAAAATTTAAGCAACAGACAGCATGGATTCATGAAAGACAGAAGTTGTCTGGGATTGTATGTTTTTTTTTGTTTTTTTTTTGATTAGACTAGATGGCCTTTTTTTTTATAGATGGTGTCTTTTGTTTTCAATGTAAAATAGGCAAATAAGTTTGAGAAGAGGTGCCGCCTGCCAAACTTTGCAGCCCGAGTTAAAAATGCTGCAGCCACCAAACAAAGAATTACAGCTAAGGTATGTAATGTCAGAATTTGGGTGGATGGCCATAATAAACCCATGGTTCAGCCACCTATTTTTACCCCCTTCCCCATCCATAGGTAGTTTGTACATTCATGCTTCAGCTGTCATGATTTCCTTTCCAAATATAAAAGCTTCATAGGACGTGTGTCACAATGATCAAGACATCCTGCAGTGGATGAGATTTTACAGATTCTCTTTTTGTTTTGTTTTTTATCTCCCCCCTCCTATTCTAACCGGTCTTCCTGTGTCCTGCTATATACAGGAGGCATCCGGATACGAGCAACACTTCCTGTTGTAGGAGAGATTTGAGGACAACTTTAATATGAGCCTTGAATGGGGAGTGCAGCATTTGCAAATGTACCTAGTGCAGCGGGGATTATCAATAGAACGTTGAATGAAGAGAGAAAGCCAAAGCAGTTATTATGCCATCTTTCAGAGGATAAGACAAAGGATGTGATTTGTTTTCCTCTTCCTGCACTCTACACCTAAAGTGGAACTTCTCTCTCCCAATCAACATTGCTTATTTTTAATCCTTATGCTGCTGGCTTTAGTAAATAGATAGGAAAGTATATTTTATTTTCTTGTTTTAAACATTTTTTTTTTACATTTCTTAAGTTACTTCCTGGTATCTAGACTAGGCAAATTATGTCCCAGAAGTTTTCAGGAGGGGAGGAGGGTTTTCTCAGCTAAGCACACTTATCTGCATGAGCTAAGGGCAGATGGATTCCAGGAAGTAAATGCTACATGAATCACTTGCCCTTACTCAAGATGGTCACGGCCAGAAATGCAAGGGGGGGGGGGGATTTTCAAAGTGATTTCCCAACAAAATAAAGTATGGAGGCATATGGATGGATGTGGGGAGTTTGCTTTGAATATTAAAAATGAATGAAATTGTGTTTTTGGTTTGTGGCGCTCAGATGCAGTGAAGATCTGCTTTACGTCAGAAAAATAGAAACCTTTTGGGCTCATTTAGACTTGCTTTAACTTCACACACATTAAACCGCCTACTGATTCAACATGCTTTTTTGATGTGTTTTTAATGCTTCGGTGATGCTTCGATGATGCTTTCTTTGCAGCTTTAATAAAGCTTGGTAAAAGCACTGTGTGTGTGTTGAACCCCAGCTCACTAGTACCCCCACTCCGTAGATCCCCAGCTCATTAGTATGCCTGTTCAGCAGATCCCCAGCTCAGTGGTACCCTCGTTCAGCAGATCCCCACATTATTTGTACCCTCATTCAGCAGATCCCCTGCTAGTACTCCCAGCTTTGCTGATCTCACACTCAGTAGTAACCCCAAGCTCTGCTGTTCCTCTGATTTGCTGATCTCTTTCCGGTTCCCACTCACCTCCCGCTATATTGCTCTCATGCTGCACACCATGTATGACATTGCTAGTTTCTCCTGCTCTGGTCCCCCAGCTTTGCTGATTCTCTGCCACTCAGTCCTCTCTTGCTCACCTTCCGCTATAGCATTCCCACGTTGTACACCGTCTGCTAGTTGCTCCGCTCTCGTCCAGACCCTGCTCACTTTCCTGCTGCTCCTCTCTTCACATCAGAATATATACACATGAACCGCAAGGGATTGCTGGTGATGTCTTTCCAGTTCGCTTATTGGTTTCCCAGTGCATCCTGGGAGATCTCATACTGTACCTGCAATACCTCTAAAGCAAAGCTAAAGCTAAATAAATGCCTCGCAAAAGCTGCAGGCGCTGCTAGTGAATGTTGTCTTAGACTTTTGTGGAGGTGTTGGAGACACTCTGAAGCACCAAGAAAGCAAAGCAAACTCAACGTGTAAATAGGACTGTAAGATAACCATTTTATTTAGTGACAGGGGTTTTGATTGGCATTTAGAGTGCTTTAAAAAACGTGTCCGAAGCCACATTTTGAAGCTGGTGTGTTTGACAGGCAGGGAGGTGTTATGTTGCCTCCTGTTTTAACCCCTAAAAAACCTGCACCACCCTGCCGCAACTGCAAACTGCGGTTGCAGTGCGGTTTTAATGAGGTGAATGTTTTGCAGGGGGCATTACTGCCTGCCAAATGCGACAGGGGAGGATAATTTCTGCCAGCTTTGCTTCACAGCTGGGGTATGTGTACACTCCCACTGGATGTACTGGTGTCTTTATTGAACCTAGCTATGTAATATGTAACAAAGTGCAAAACTGTGATACAGGAGGCATAAAGTGTTAACTTGGAAATCACAACAATAATAATCCGTGGGCATACATAGTGACAGTCATAAGATCACCAGTAGGAATTTGCATTAACTTTATTGCTATTACAAGGGATGAATGGAGAGATCTGGGGCCTATTAGATCCCAGATCTCTCCACTGGCCTCTAAAGCATCTGATCAAACTGAGATGGGTTTGATTAGATGCTTCTAAAAGCTGGTAAATAAAAGACTGATGTTGTTCATCCCTCTCTGTGACGTCAGAAACCATGATTGATGAGGATTTCATCACTTCTGGTTCCTGACATCACAGAGAGGGAGGAACAACATCAGTTCCTCTCTCTCTCTGTTCCTTCCACAGGATGCCAACAGTCTGAGTGGTCCAGGGCTCCCCAATCACATGGAAGAGCCTGGGAAAGGCGGCGGTGATGGGGGTGACCCCTTTCCGCTGCCTGTTGAAGCTCTGTAGCCACTCAAATCACTTCTACTTTGCAGAGAATCACTGGCTGAAAATTCTGATACCATGATAATGCCTGCAGATGCAGGCATCATCCTGGTATAACCACTGAATGTCCAGGATGTCATATGACATTCTACAGGAGGGAGGTGGTTTTAAAGGGACAGTGTTAGGGACAGTATGGGTACTTTGTACTAACGCCTGGTATTGTGGGATCCACTCAAATCTGAGCGCTCCATTTCCAGAACTTTGGACCCCAACAATCATAACATTGGCCAGTGGAAGGGGTTTGGAAAGACTTATGGACCTTCAGTTCCCACTGCTACCCCCTAGTTAGGACCTCCCTCATTTTAGGGTTCATGAGCAAAGACATTAATTTATTTTAGTTATTTAGGGTGTTACAGTTAAATGTTACTCTTTTCTGTTATTGCTGTTTTGTATTTTATGGGGAATATTTTCCCAAAGAAATCCTTCTCATCTAAGCTTTGGTGTGGAATTGACGGGAAGGTCATTGGCATCTGGAATCAGAGGAAACAAAACTTCAGTGGCTTCTTCAGGGGTAAGCACTTCAATACATAGTATGCATTGTCATTGGTCTATTTATATAGTGTGCAATGTTACTGTCTTATGTACACAGTGGGGTAGATTTACTAAAACGGGTGCACACAGAATCTAGTGCAACCGTGCATAGTAGCCAGTCAGGTTCTAACTTCAGCTTGTTCATTAAGGCCCCTTTCAGATGGCGTGGATCTGTCCAAGCGGAACCGTCTGCTCAGCGAGGGATCTGTCTGCTGATGACAGATCCGTGTCCGCTCCATTATCCAGAGCGGACACTGACACAGCCCTCTCTCCTCTATGGGGCTGTCAGATTGAAACGGACTGCATGTCCCTTTCCATCCAACTGTCATCCAATCCGATCCACAGAACGGATGGCGAACGTATCTCCATACGTCTGTTTTTTGCAGAACTTATCATCCGCCACCACATACATAACAATGGGTGGTCTGATGAGGTCCATCTGAAAAATGGACAGACCGACCCGATTGGCCCGGGGTGTGAAAGCTGATTGATTACTATGCACAGCTGCACCAGACTGTGCTCACCCCAGTGTTTAGTGGTCTATGTACTGTATATAGTATTTAGTGTTACCATGTATGTTCGCATTGTTACTGGTCTATGTACATAGTGTACAATATTAGGCCTCATGCACACTTGAGCTCAAAAACGATGCTTTTAATGGCGTTTGAGCTTTTTTTTTATTTGCCTCTAAACACTGCTTCAAGATAGCTGATATGTCCATGCACACTATAGGGGTTTCCAAGAGTTTAGAGACATGGAAAGAAAAAAACCAACAAAGACAAATTCAGGAGATGAGCTTTTGTGTATAAAAAATGCCTGACACACCTAAAAGCGTGTAGACGTGCTTAAGCCCAAGGCACGTTTCAATGGACAGAATAAATTAATATTCTGGCCAATGAAATTAACACCCATTAACACCTTTCACAACCTTTTTAATTAGAAGCACAGATTATACCCCAGGTCTACTGCTTAATCCATGATTCAATGCTGAAGACTGATGCTGAGGCTGGGATGTTCTGTCCCCAGTACTGTCAATCCATGGTAAAAAAATGCCTGCCAAAAAATGCCTATGCCAATTGGCTACATATAAATTGACACAGTAGACAGAATGCTAATGCATTTTGGCTAATACAGCCTTCCTCTTAGCTCATTTCTCAACCTTTTTACTCCAGAGACACCCTTGATATAATTTTCAGACCTCAGGCAACCGCTACTAAGAATAGTCCATTGGGTGTCATTAGGATACTTCCATTTACATTGGTGGTCAGTGGGAAGAGTGCCCCCCCCCTTTTCCCCTTACAATGGTGGTTATTATGGCACTGTTACAGTCATATAAAAAGAACACTAGTGTCATGCTACAGCTCTGCCAAGTGGTATTGGACCCAGAACAATGAAGACACCACCAGATGAAAGGTCAGTTAGCCACAGCTCAAGGAACCTTAGGGTTCCTATGAAACCTTGGTTGAAAATGTCTGCTCTAAACTGTTGAATGTGTTACTTTGAAAAGCAGTGGTGAAAAAAAATCACTTGTGCATTTACTAATCTTTTTTTTGCATATCAATTCTTCGAGGTATGTGTAAATGGGTGATGTGGCAGGGGTAAGCACTTCACCTACTTCAGCCTTTATCAAATACTTTCCCCCAGAGGAAACCGTTTTTATGTCTCGGGGGGCACCCACTGCTAAAACCAACTTATTGGGGGTCAAAGAGAAAAATTCCCTTTCCATTGGTCGCCAGTGGAAAAATGTCTTCCTTTCAGTGGTGGTCAGAATGTTGCCTTTACAGACATATCATTGGTGTCCTACAGTTGGTTCTACCAAGTAGTGTTTGTTCGGGAACTGTAAAGGCATCATCAGAGATTAATAATCCAAAGGTCAAGGAACTCCTTTGAACCTGTGGAAGAGCCATAGTTGAAAATGGCTGATCTAGGTACATAATGTACAGTGTTACTGTATATAGTGTGCAGAGTTATCATCTATGTATATAGTGTGCAGTGGTACTGGTCAATGTAGGGTGTGGTGTTACAAGTCTATCAAGGCTGGATTTGCAACTCATCCAGCTAGGACATGGCCTAATGAGCTTTGTATACAAGGAGCAGGACTTAGCCTTACAGACCACTTGAAATTTATAGTGGCCATTATGTTGAAGCAGAGTGTCAAGTTACCTTTCCTCCTTCACACAGTGCCCCGTCTCCTGGTTTATAAGTTGTGTAGTGTGCTAGGTGTTCCTTATTGGCAAGAGCCTTTCCTCCTGCACATAGGGAAGTACTGCAACTGGCTCATGCAGAACCCCTTCCCCAACAGCTGTGTCAGGGAGGGAGTTACTTTTGGGCAGTGGACCACCCATATTTCCCTTCTATCACTCTCTATGAATGAACCTCTACATCATTTCTAAACACCATATGTATAGGGGTTACCATTTATCTCTCAGTTTGTGTCCGCCTAACATGAAGTGACCTGTTAATCCTTTTTTCAGCCTCTAAACGCTCCTCTTCTTATATGCTTGTAAACGCCTAACTGTTTGTGCATGGTCACATAGGCTGACATAGAGGTGCCTTTACAGGCTGAAAAAAAGAGGTAAAAAAAGTGGCATTTTTGTAAACCCAGTGTGCACTAGGCTTAATTTGTAACACAGTCAGGCAGCTGGATGGGTGCTGTCTCATGATATGCTACACTGGTGCGGATGACTGGATCCTCAACACAAGTAACAAGTGTAAAGTTGGTCAGGTTGGGAGTTGGTGATAGTTAAAAGAAAAGGTTGCTTTCCTGGCGGTGAAGGTAGGACCCCTCAATGGAACACATCGGGTGTCCTGAACCCCTGTGGGCCTCAGGTGCTTGGCTGGACCTTCAGAGCTTTAACTGTAACCATGAAAGAAGTGTGTGACCTTGCAGTGTCAGTACCTCCTGACTGAGTGGTAGGGTCCATGCAGTTGTGGATCAGGGGGATGTTGCTGTGAGGTTTTGTACCCGCCATCCATACATAGTGGAGCAGACAGGCTTTATTATGTCTTTATATTCATGATATTTACAGTATGTATAAGAATGTGTTAGAGGAGACCCAAACCAGTATTGATGGTACAATTTAGTTAGCCTAGGAAGAATAATATTAATCCAAACTTGCAGTCTATGTACTGTATATACCGTGCAGTGTTACTGTCTATGTATATGATAGTTTCCTCTTGGAGAATTCAACACTTCCTGACCTGAAGTGAGAAGAAATCTTCTCAGTCCCTGTTTTGTAATGCAAAGTTTCCTAGAAAGGGTATATAACAGTGTGCATAGGGTTCATCCAGAGTTTCTAGTGTTAACATGTGTCAGGGCTGGGCTCTCTGCTCTCCCTTCTCAGTGCTCAGGTTGCTCAGCTGTCAGTTAATTGCCAGCACTCATTGTTCCACAGTGGCTCACCTGGTGATCATTTCCTGCTCGTCAGTCCAGCCTACAGCCAGCCCCTTCTGGCTATTTAAACTGCCTGGTTCATTCCTTCTGTACCTTTGCCTTGGTCAAACATATCTGGAGACTCTCTGTTGTATTCCTGTTGAAGACTTGCCCGGCTGACGTCCCTTCTGGTTCCTGATCCTGTCTGCTGCCTCAGACTACACTGATCTCTGGCTTCCTGATTTACTGGTTTGCTTTGACTACATTTACTGATTTTTACCATTTTTATTAAAAGGTGTGATTTTTTACTGCATTTCCTGTCTTCGTCTGATTCATGGTTTCTGAGATGTGGTCATATCCCTTTCGTACTTGATGAATGCTTTACATGTAGAAGCTATTGGGATTTAAGCACAGGTAAATCTTATTTCTGTTGCATTGCAGGTCAGTGGCTAGACCTGAACCTGGTGTCTCGCCTCCAATTTGTGTCTATCTGCCTCATGTTGGCATTGTGTCCACTGTAGCATTTATATTATGCAGAGTAGAGTAGGGACTGGCCAGAGAGGGATTACTTTGACGCAGTCGGCCAGCTTAAGCATGTATTGCAATATATGTGAACTAAAAATCTCTGTTTTTTATTGCAAAGTTTGCAATAAATAGTATATAGCAGGGATATGCAATTAGCGGACCTCCAGATGTTGCAGAACTACAAATCCCATGAGGCATAGCAAGACTCTGACAGCCACAAGCATGACACCCAGAGGCAGAGGCATGATGGGATTTGTAGTTTTGCAACAGCTGGAGGTCCGCTAATTGCATATCCCTGGTATATAGCAATGTGCAGAGGGCTCATCCAGAATTTCTAGTGTTAACATGTGGCCACATCCCTTTAGCACCTGATGAATGATATATATGTAGAAGCTATTGGAATTTAAGCACAGGCATATCTTCTGTTGCACTGCATGTCAGTGGTCAGACCTGAACCTGGTGTCTCTCCTCCACTTTGTGACTATCTGCGCCATGTTGGCATTGTGTCCACTGTAGCATTTATATTTTACAGAGCAGAGTAGGGACTGGCCATAGAGGGATTACTTTGATGCAGTTGGCCAGCTTAAACCTGTATTGCAATATGTGTGAACTAAAAATGTCTGTTTTTTATTGCAAAGTTTGCTAGGAAATGGTATATACTGTAATAGTGTGCAGAAGGCTCATCCAGAACTTTTAGTGTTAACATGTGATCACACCCCTTTACCACCTGATGTATGATATGATTGGGACTGGCACAGGTATATTTTATTTCTGTAAATTTGAGCTGCACAAAGCTCATTCAGCTGGCGATACACTATTAGATTTTCAAAAACTTGTACGAAAATTCTCAGTACATTCAATCACTTGACAAATGTAATTTGGCAGTAATTCTAAACTGCATTTGAATTTAAAGGAGAAGTTCACCTTTTACACCCATATTTAGGGTGTGACATGCTCCAGACTTGCCCCCCCCCCCCATCACCCCCTTCCTGCAGTAGTGTGCGGGGGGGGGGGGGATCTTCCCACTGTCACATTCTGCAAACGCCAGGGTTGTGCGGGGGCTCTGCCCACACAGCCTCATCATTCATTCCCAGGAATCTGTCAATGAGAAAACTACAAATCCACTCAATGGGCTGCATGTGTGCTCTGCAGCACATTCGTACTCCATTTACACTGCCTACAGCTCTGTAACAGAAAGCCCATAGAGAGGTATGGGCAACAGAGCTGCAGGCAGTATGTGAGCCTGACACTGCACCCCCAATTCAGTGAAAGAGAGTGCAATGCACTGCAGGCTCCTGTGAAAGAAATAATAAATGCACTTTTTTTCCTGAAAAAATTTCAGAATTTATTATTTTTTTACAAAAAGGTGAACCTTTGATTTTGAAATGAATGAACTGAAGGAAAAAAGCAATAGTCCCATATACAGTACAGTTCAAATTAAGTCTGAACAATCTTGATTTGGCAAATAATCAGTGAACGCCAATAATTCTTCAGTGTATACAAATGTGTGCAAAACACCCTGGACAAAACTGACCACCCACGTGAAATATGAAGAGACTAGGTATAGGACTTTTTTATTTAGTCACTTTATACTTTCCATGTGTGGTCACTTTTGCCCAGCCTGTTTTTCACAATTGTAAACACTGTAGAATTGTCAAAGTTAAGGGGCTATTTGACAGATCAAGATTGTTCAAAGATTTAAATTGGACTGTGTATGGGACTTTTACTTAGTCACATTATTTTTCACATATGTAGCAATTAGGACTTCTTTTTATTTGTATTATCATATTTTTTGGATGCCTTGTATTTACCTTTAAGTTTGTAGCGCGGAGCGCTTCACTTTTTACCTGATTGTTTTTCATGTGTATAGGGATTGCACGTATAGGTAGCCGCAGCTCTACTTATTTCTCTATGGTGTGAAAATTGTTCTGCTTTGGTGCTATTTAATAGCGGATATTTTAATATTTATTTTATTTTATTTCACGAAGGAAAATCACAATCATTGCTAGGAAAAAACTCCTTACTACTCTTTGGAATTTTCTCGTCATTGCGGTCAAAAATGGATGTCGAATTGACCCCACTATCGAGAAAATCGAGCGAATGTTCCTAAAATGAAACCTTTTAACAAACTTCTACTATTGTATGACATCTGCAGGGGGCTGTGGGATCCCTATTGATCCATGATCTGTGGACCATTATTGCTCTCTATTAGCGTTGCCTTAATTGCCTGGTAAATGGGCCCTAAACCTTGCAAAACATTAAAGCTACCCTAAAATGCTTTGCAGCTCCTGAAGAAGCCAATTGGCAAAAAATGTCAAGTGAAGAGCATAAGAATTTGTATACGATATTCATTGCTTGTTTCTAACATTTGTGTGTATTTACATATATTTAATGTTGGAGAAGAGTAAAAAAAAAAAGGCATTTTTATAATATATTACCAAAAGTATTGTGACACCTGCCTTTACACGCACATGAACTTTAATGGCATCCCAGACTTAGTTAGTAGGGTTCAATATTAAGTTAGCCCACCCTTTGCAGCTATAACAGCTTCAACTCTTCTGGGAAGGCTGTCTAGGAGTGTGTCTATGGGAATGTTTGACCATTCTAACAGAAGTGCATTTGTGAGGTCAGGCAGTAATGTGGACTCCGTGCAGGCCAGATAAGTTTCTCCACCTCAAACTCGCTCATACATGTCTTTATGGACCTTGCTTTTAGCACTGGTGCGCAGTCATGTTGGACCAGGAAGGAGCCATCCCCAAACTGTTCCCACAAAGTTGGGAGCAGGAAATTGTCCAAAATGTCTTGGTATGCTGATGCCTTAAGAGTTCCCTTCACTGGGGCCAAGCACAACCCCTGAAAAACAACCCCACACCAAAATCTCCCCTCCACCAAATGATTTGGACCAGTGCACAAAGAAAGGTCCATAAAGACATGGATGGGCGAATTTGGGGTGGAGGAACTTAACTGGCCTGCACAGTCCTGACCACAACCCGATAGAACACCTTTGGGATGAATTGGAGCGTAGACTGCAATCCAGGCTTTCTCGTCCATCAGTGCTTGACCTCACAAATGCGCTTCTGGAAGAATGGTCAAAAATTCCTATAGACACAATCCTAAACCTTGTGGACAGACTTCCCATATAGTTTAAAGATGTTATAGCTGCAAAGGGTTGGCCAACTCAATACTGAACCCTTCGGACTAAGACTGGGATGCCATTAAAGTTCATGTGCGTGTAAAGGCAGGCATCTCAATACTTTTGGTAATATAGTGTTTGCGTTCTGGCACTTTTAAAAGTTCCTTTTCTTTCTATTCCAAAAATGTTCTTCCCTGGAATGTAGGTATCTTTTATCCCCAGATTTGAGTGATACTTTTAACATTTGTTTCTACTATTGTATGGCCAGTTTTAGAAGATGAGAGTAGAAGACCAAAAAAAAAAAAATCTTCTACATGCTCAAGTAGCCTGGGATTGACAGAGCTTCCTGACCCATTCTATTAGTAGCACAGCATCAGGGGGCAAAACTGATATTTCCATCACAAGTTTCTCAGCGTCACTTCACCAGATAACCCCTGACACAGACAAAACACAAACACTGCCAGACATCCACCACAGAATGTGACTCAGGGCCATCAGGGTGATCGTTAAACTAAATACAGACAATGCAAACCGTTCTTCGCATTGTCCGTCAGTCCTAAAATGAATGACTGCAACACAATGGAGGGGAATGTGCTATGTGACATCCGGAGAGGGATATCACTACTGGAATTTTCCAGTAGGTATCCTGCACAGGGGACTTCCCTATTGTTCTAATGGCTCTTCCTCAAAGTTCCTATCGAAGGTCAGGAAAGAAGTGTCTACAACAGTGTTAAGTTGAGAGACTTTAAAGTGGACCTTGCAGTTCAGTGCTACACGGCATCCCTAGGGTGAGTTCGGGAATTCCATGGGATAGAGGTCAAGACACGACATCCAGCCTCAGACTCATGTGGTTCTCCCAACCACCTAGTAGATTTTCAAACCATTATTCGTACAGAAGTTTTCATCAGTTCATTTGATGACAAATTTAATTCAAAAGTACGAGGGTTGCTCAAGTCAAACTAGGACTTTTGAGTTTCTATAATAAAATAACTAATTTCAAGAAGTGGAAACTGCATTTATTTTTCGACATATTCCCCTGCTACATTTATACATGTAGCGCACCCCCTAAGGAGCTACAAGTAGATTGGGATCCCCCACCCTGCACAATCAGGCACACTGAATTTCCACAGGCACTCGGAGTCAGAGAACAGTCCAGTACTTTGTTTTTTTTTTCCCGTTTTATTGAGGGTAATAAACTTGGATGGGGATTGGGAATTCTAGGATGCCCACTTGACTTCAGAACAATAACAGGGACAACTTTTCCTACATACACTCCGCTTTCTCCGGCACTTACTTGCAGTACTTCACTGGCACAATGATGTTAATCTGGCACTCAGTCAGATTTAGAGAAAAAACCTGTTATAGGCGTGAACCAGAGGTGCCTTGGTGTGTCGCAAAGGGTCATTGTCCAGTATACATTCCTGTGGCTACTGATCCCAGCACCACCTCTTCAGGCACTCAACCCGCCTGGCTGCAGCTGCTTCTTCCAATAGCCCTCCTGGCTAACTCCTCCACAGTCCTCCCAGACTGAGCACTCACCAGCCCACTCAGCTGACTTCTCAGATCTCCCAGACGTGCTGACCTGCTCTGGCTGTCCTTTACTTACGTACCTCTGGGAAGGGGTTCCTCCTTGTGTTGTGGGAGATCCTTCCAACTTTATGAGATGGCCTGCCCCCTGCCAGCCCATTTGCTGAGGACTGGCTGGGACCTTCATGAATATTAAAAGCAGCTCCTCCAAACTTCCCACTACATCTGGAAGCTTCTCCAAGGTTCCAGAAAACAGGGGGAGGCACCAGAGATGCTGATTGCTCAGTCATCAAGCCTCCCTAAGTCACTCAACCCTGACCTAGATTCGACCAAGGCCTGGCTCTCAGCCAAACCACTTTGCCTACACTAACAAAACCTATTTAAATCTAGCACACTAGCTAGAGGGTGCTACATACACTTATCCCGGCATTTAACTAATGCCTGGAAAGCTTCGGCATAGAAAGATTTGTCAGTATGCCTGAATCATCCTAGGACAGCCTGCTTCACTTCGTCATCTGGTCCTAAATGCTGACCTCCGAGGAACTCTTTTAGGGGCCCAATCAGGTGGAAATTACTCAGAGCTAGGTCCGGGCTGTAAGGGGGATGTGACAATACCTTCTAGCCGAGTTGCTGTAATGTGCACCTAGTGTGGTGAGCAGTATGAGATTGTGCGTTGTCCTGGAGACACAGGACGTCCTTAGTGATCAAACAAGGTCGTTTTTTCGTAGATCACTATGCACATCGCTCAGAACACAACAGTAAGCAAAAAGCTGTCTTGGTACCCAGCGTGCGCTAACTTTTTTAAAAAGGCAAATGTTCCTGAATGATTGTCTTCACCGTTCCCACAGAAAGATTCAGCTCTTGTGCAATTTCACAACAGGTTATGTGTCAATTATCCAGGATCAGGCGTTCCACGTGCTGAAGGGTCACAGGAATGACTGCTGTGGGATGGAAGCCACCACGGATGGGATTGCCACTGACGGACATATGGCCATCTTTGAAATGTTTACATCATTCAAATGTCTTACTGAGCGTCTCATCACAGTACTGTGCTTGTAGTCTTCTGTAGATATCCGCGGGTTTTACGCCTTTGTTCACAAGAAATTAGATCACCACACGCCGTTCCATGTACGCACTAGCACTGTTGTCTGCCATCTTGATCAACTTGATTGGACTGGTCTGCGACATGTGAGTGTGCATATCAGTAATAGGACACACTTGCCACTTACTACCACGTGTAGTACCGCCACGCTAGCATCCCTTTTTTATACCTGTAAAATTAAAAGTTCCGGTTTGACTTGAATGCCCCTTGTACTTAAATGCTTAAGGTCCTCCTTATAGCAGTGTAACTGCTACTGGGTGGCACCTCTGCGCCAGATCACATATATGTACATGATCCGGCTCTTCTGGGTAGGAGGCGCTCATTCTGTCACACACAGCGGGAGGTACTGCAGACTCAATGTCCACTGGAACCCACCAATCACCCAGCAGAGAGGCAGAACGGTGGTCTGACAGGAAGGAAGGCAAGGATCTTGAGTCTTTGGAAAGCAGGGACTAGGATCCATGTCTTCCCCTAGTAAAAGCACCTCCCACAGTACATATACACACAGGCCAGGCACACAGTTAACCCTTTAATCGCCCCTGATGTTAACCCCTTCTCAGCCAGTGTCCTTAGTACAGCGACAGTATTTTTTTAGCACTGATCACTGTATTAGTGTAACTGGTCCCCAAAAAGTGTCACTTAGTGTCCGAATGTACGCCGCAATATCACAGCCCCGCTATAAGTTACCGATTGTCCCCATTACTAGAAAAATAAATAACAATGAATGAAAATATCCCATCGCTTATTGACGCTATAACTTTTGCGCAAACCAATCAATATACACTTATTGGGATTTTTTTTTACCAAAGATCTGTAGCAGAATACATATTGGCCTAAATTTATGAAGAAATTAGATTTTTTTATATGGATATGTATTATAGCAAAAAGTTAAATATTTATTTATTTATTTTTTAATTCTGTCTTTTTTTTGCTTTCTAGCGCAAGCCATAAAAAAACGCACAGGTAATCAAATACCACCAAAAGAATGCTCTATTGGTGGGAAAAAACTGACATAAATTTTATTTGTGTACAATTGTTCGTTAAAAAAAAATTAACTGGTTTCTATGTTTCTATGTTTCTAACTGGTCATGAATGGAGGTAAATCTGCTGGAGGTCAATTGGTTAAAGAAAAAAGTGTGCATTTAACATTCGATCTTGGAATGAAAGTTGTTTTTCTTTTTTTCCTGAGAGCAGTGTGTATCTTCATGTTAAATGCACACTTTTTTAGCCTTGGCCACACTGCAGTTTTATTGCCTAAGCCCAGTCATGGTTGGTTCTCCCCTTCAAGACCAGGCCTTTTTTTTGACACTTGTTGCTTACATGTTAAAATCAGTATTTTTTGCTAGAAAATTACTTTGAACCCCCAAACATTGCATATATTTTTTTTAGCAAAGACCCTAGAGAATAAAACAGTGGTCGTTGCAATATTTTACATCACACTGTATTTGTGCAGCGGTCTTTCAAACGCAATTGTTTTGGAAAAAATACACTTTCATGAATTAAAAAACAAAACAAAACTGTAACGTTAGCCCAATATTTATGAATAATGTGAACGATTGTGTTATGCCGAGTCAATAAATACCTAACATGTCATGCTTTAAAATTGCGCACACTCGTGGAATTGCAACAACCTATGGTACTTCAAAATCTCCATAGGCGGAGCTTTAAAATTTTTCAGAGTTACAGAGGAGCTCTAGTGCTAGAATTATTGCTGTTGCTCTAACGATCGCGATGATACCTCACATGTGTGGTTTGAACACTGTTTATATTTGCGGCTGCGACTTGCGTATGCGTTAGCTTCTGCACGCGGGCACAGAGGGATAGGGCGCTTTAAAAAAAAATTTTTTTGGTCTATTTTGTTTTATTTGTTTTATTTTTACACTATCCCTTTAATTTTTTTTTTTATTTTCATCACTATTATTGCTGTCACAAGGAATTAGACATGAGCATGAGGAAAAAATTTGTTTCCATCCATTAATCTAGTTATTTCATTTCGTTAAATTCGGTTGATTCGTTCAATTCGTATTCAGGATTCATATTCAGAATTCGTATTCGGAATTGGTATTCGTGATTCTTCAAACTTTCTTCGAATCCACTGACATTTTTCGATTCTAAACGTTGTTTGTATTGTAATTCGGGTATTGGGATATATCCGAATCTGAATAACTAAAAATTTGTCCGAATATTAATAAGAATGTAAACATTCCATGTGACTGTAATAGTGACAGGCAGGGGCGGACTGACCATAAGGGCACTCAGGCACTGCCCGAGGGCCATTGGCCAGTAGGAGGCCCCATGAGAGGCTCCTGGTACTTAAGTCCCAAGGAATCTGTGCTGATCCTGGAGCCGAGTGCCGGACCAAGTTCCAGCACTTAACTCCGGTACCTGGCCTGACAGGGGCATGCTAGTGTGGGCACTCAGGACACCTTTCCCACATCTGTAGGGGCGAACGTATGTAATGTGAGTGCAGTGCAATAAGTAGGTGGTGTTTTGTTTCGCTGGAGAGTGGGCAGGGACGCAGGGGGGGCCCCATGATCTTCTATTGCCCAGGGGCCCCATGGGTTGTCAGTCCGCGCCTATTGACAGGTACTCTTTATGGAGGTATCTGAGGTCTATAAGACCCTGAATCCCTCCTCTGTACTCAAAAGCATTTAAAATGCCAAGTTTGGCTGTTTTGAATACTGACATTTTGTTAATTTTGGTACCTTTAAGGCTCCAGTAAACTTACTAGAATTGAGAACCAATCAAAGCCTATTCCGGTTTTGTTTGGGTCTCCGGCTACCTGGCGGACGTTCTGGCTGGTCGCTCGGGACTCCCGGTGGGACGGGAGAGCCCAGGCGGTGCGACGGAAGGCGGCAGGAGAGGTGGGGTGTCCCCTCCCACTGCTTGTGATGACAATCAAGCGGGTGCTTAGCTGAATCGGTTGATATCACGAGAAAGCTGATCGTTGGCTCTAAGAAACTGGGGCATCTCCCTGGTACAACCAATTGAAGCAGAATGACACAGGGGTATGTGATTTTGCAGCAAGTGATTAAGATGTCACATACGTAGTAGGGTGCCCACATGTCCCGGATTGCCCGAGACTGTCCCGAAATTTGCATTTGTGTCCCGGGCACCTTCATTCCCGGACAATACAGTGTCCTGGAATGAAATGAGGACACACAGCTACCCTAATAGCCGATTGCCAAACTTGTTGCTAGGGCCGCCCTGCCTGGCGTCCAGCAACCAGTGACGTCACATTTGCAGAATCTCAGAGCGAGGCAGAGAGGAGTGAGGCCTGTACCCAGTGCTGCCCTGCACTCCGAGTCCACCCACCTCCTCTCCTTCTCCGGCCGTGGCACCCAGAGAGAGCAGCCAGAGTGTCTTCACTGTGTGCCACTCTCCTCCAGTCTTGACCCATCTCCCGGTGGGCAGCAGCATTCTGCAGACAGTGCTGGCTCTGGCTGGCTTAGATCCACGGCTGCCCCTGCCCAGTCCGCAGCGCAGTGCCCGACTTCTGCTTCTCCCGCCCGCAGCTCGAGCCTGGACCAGGGAACAAAGACTGGCGCATTCCGCAGACGTAGCTTTGTTTTATATGCTTTTCCTCCGGAGGTTTATTTAGGCGGACTGACCCTTTAATTCAGTTATGATTTACAGCATTTATTTTCATTTCTTCTAACAAGGGGAAATGAAGGCATCTCTGACCGCTCGAAGGTCGAGGACGAGCATTTTAGAATGTGTAAGAAGGTCAGGAAGAAAAAAATCTAATTCCCAGAACACGCAGAAAAAGTCGATGAAAAAGATAATGAAAACACGATCCCCGAGGCTGCAATCACTGGCATGACAAGAGCCTGGAGGATTTAATTCCACTGCTTATTCATATCCCGCTTGTTTCAAGCTGCATTTTCGACATTGATTGTTTCTAATCAATTTATTGGGTTTCATTGCTGGAGCTCAGCCATGAAAATGATATCTTCCTTCAGATGTCAATGTGACCCAGGAGGAGGCAAACCTGCTACATAACTGCTGGAGTGGGACTACAAGTCTCAGCGTGACAGTGGAGCTGGGTCCTGTGTCCTCAGCGAATCTACCAGGACAGGAATTTAAATAAGCAGCACAGTGGCTAAGTGGTTAGCCCTTCTGCCTAGCAGCACTAGGGTCGTTGGTTCAAATCCCAACCATGCATGTTTCCCCTGTGCCAGCGTGGGTTCCTCTGGGTTCTATGCTTTTCTCTAGACATGTGCGGTTTGTTTCGTTCCGAATAATAAACAGACAAAATTTTGTCATTCGTAGATTCGGATCTATCCGAGTCCCCGAATTACAATACAAACAAATTTTACCGAATGCTCCGAATAACGAAACTAAATTCGTCCAAATTTTCGGAAATTGGAAGTGAAATTCGAATCGAATTCTACATTGAACTCCAGTCGAATTCTAACTGTACACATATTGCTGAAATCAAAGACTGTGTGTGTTATTCGAGTACAATTTTGAAATAATGCTGTTTTTGTTAAGCCAAAGGTAATTTAACCACTTTCCGACTGCCTGCCGTGTTTTCACGGCGACAGTCGGGTTGCTGAGCGCGAATCGGGCGCCGGCAAGCCGCGATGAGCGGCCACAGGGAAAGAACGGGGAACCGCTGATGTAAACACGGCGGTTCCCCATTCTGACAGTGCAGGCATGGGAGATCTACTGATCCCTGTCACTGGGATCAGTTAGATCTCTCATGCCTGTGGTAGCCCAACCCCCCCCCCCCCCACAGTAAGAACACACCCAGGGAACACAGTTAACCCCTAGCTCTCCCCCCCAGGTCAACCCCTTCACTGCCAATGACATTTATACAGTAATCCAGTGGACATTTAAATTTCTGATCGCTGAATAAATGTCATTGGTCCCAAAAAAGTGTCAAAAATGTCCGACATGTGTGCTGCAATATCGCAGTACCGCTAAAAATCGCAGATCGCCGCCATTACTAGTAAAAAATAAAAAAAAATAAAAACCCCAGAAATGAATTCTCACCATCCGTAAACGTGGCCACTTTTGCTCAAACCAATCAATAAACGCCGATTGCGATTTTTTTTTTTTAATCACAAATATGAGGAATTATATAAATCGGCCAAAAACAGTGAAAAAAAGTTTTTTTTTTTTTTTTTTTTGGATTTAAATTTTAGCAAAAAGTAAGAAATCTGGGTTTTTTTTGCAAAATGGTCGCTCTTCTTTTGTTTATAGCGGTGATCAGAAATGACGCAGAGGGGATCAAATACCACCAAAAGAAAGCTCTATTTGTGGGAAAAAAAGACTCAAATTTTGTTTGGGCACATCGTCGCACGACCGCGCAATTGTCAGTTAAAGCGACGCAGTGCTGAATCCCAAAAAGTGCTCTGGTCCTAAAGCTGGAAAACCTTCCGGTTGGTAAGTGGTTAAAGAGTCACTTTAATCATTTGATGACTTTTTTTTGTTTGTTCACTTTGTCACATTCGAATGGATTAAAAAAAAAAAAAAAAATTCCGTAACATAGAAAAATACAGCAGAACTGAAACAGCACCACATCCCTGAAAAAAATCGATAAACAAAATAAAGATTAGAGAAAAATATGGGACTTTGAAGGTGCTGGTGTACCCCCTGGGGGGTACACCAGCACCTTCAAAGTCCCATATTTTTCTATTTTTCTCTTATCTTTATTTTGTTTTAAAAAAGAAAAATCTAAAGTTTTCGATTTGACCGATTCAAAATGTATCGATTCGAGTCGAAAATCTGTAAATTCAAAGAAAAGTTGACAAATTCCAAATACGAATAGAATGAATCAAGCAAATTTAACAAAATGAAAAAACTAGATTAACGAATCAAAACAAAACTAATTTTTTCCTCATGCACGTCTAGTTTCCCCTCCCACACCCTGGGAGGTTAATTGCAGTGGTGGCTGGTGTTTTTTTTTTCGGCGTGGCTGGTGTTTATTTTTTCAGGGGGGGACACTAACCCCCCCCCGTTGTCTTCCGGTCGGTCCAGCAGTTTATCCCTTCAAGGTGGCGGGTGACGGGCGGCTACTCTGCTCCTCGGCTCCTGCTCTGTCGTTCTCTCCATCGTGGTGGCTTCCGTATGTCTCCTCCTCCTCCTAGGCGCTAGGCGTCCAATAGGATTGCTTGTCCTTTCAGCCAATCGGGTGACGAGTCTCAGACCCGCTCCCTGATTGGCCGGGAGGAGCTTCAGTGTTAGAATTCATTCGCTATTGTGACACACCTGGGTGGGCCTAGAGCGCACTCTCTGCGCTCTGAACCCACTCTTTTTTGAAGCCTATTAGAGCCTCTGGCTCTAATCAGTGCTTCAAAACAACACTCCCCCGACATTGTAATTCATGCGCCCAACGTCCTGAAAGGGGCCGGACGCGTGGGTAGGGGAGGCGACGCCCATGCACCCTCCATGGACGGGCCGCTCCTGTCTACATTGGCCCTAGTATGTATGAATGTGCGTTAGGGACGTTAGATTGTAAACTCCTTGAGCGAATGTACAATATATATATGTAAAGCTCTGCGTAAATTGGTGGCGCTATATAAGTACCTGAAATAGATAATAATAAATGAAGTTGCTATTGCTGGTTTGTATTTGAGCTGCAGACTACATAGTTGGGCCAGAGCAACCACACTATATTGCCAAAAGTATTGGGACGCCTGCCTTTACACGTACATGAACTTTAATGGCATCCCAGTCTAAGGCTCCATTCACACCAATGCGTTTTTTCATGCTTTTTGCAGAAATTTTTTTTAACATGGGTTCCTATGGAACATGTTCACATCAATGCATTTTTATGCCTCTGCGTTTTTGGAAAAGGTCTGGGACTTTTAAATGCAAAGCTGTGCTTTTTTTTTGCTTTTTTTGGTTCAATAGATTTCAATGGAGAAGCTGCAGAAAAGCATGTAGTGCATGTTTAACTCTGCCCAACAACAAAAAAAGGCATAAAAACCGCAAAACCTCAGTGAATAAAACTTGTGAAGCACAGCAAAAAGCACTGCAGAAACTCAAAAGCAACATGCATAGATATGAATCAAGTCTTAGTCCGTAGGGTTCAATATTTAGTTGGCGCACCCTTTGCAGCTATAACAGCTTCAACTCTTCTGGGAAGGCTGTGTACAAGGTTTAGGAGTGTTTATGGGAATGTTTGACCATTTTTCCAGAAGCACATTTGTGAGGTCAGGCACTGAAGTTGGACAAGAAGGCCTGGCTCACAGTCTCCGCTCTAATTCTTTCCAAAGGTGTTCTATTGGGTTGAGGTCAGGACTCTGTCCAGGCAAGTCAAGTTCCTCAACCCCAAACTCGCTCATCCATGTCACCTCAACCCGATGGAACACCTTTGGGAAGAATCAACTCCAGGACCAGCAAAGCAGCCAAGCAACTAGCATTTTTCAGGATGTCAGCAGTGGCAGGCTACGTACTCAAAAAAAATTCCTTTAAAGCAGCAGGATTACAAATAGTGATGAGCTCAGGAGTGTTCAGATCCTAGTCTGAACCCGGCATGAAGCTGTCACTGTACTGGACCAGACATCTGTGGCCAGGGCATTCCACATCCCTCAGCCACACATTTATACTGGGCATATATGCATGCATCTACGGGGAGGGGAATACCTTAGATCAAGGGTGTCAAACTCAATGCCACATCAGCATTCTAAATTGCCCTCAAAGGGCCGGTTGTATCTGTAAGACTAGATATCCAGAGCACCCCCGCCCCCCACCATAAGAAGTGAAGAGTCCCCCACCCTCCCTTACATCCTAGTGCACCCTACTTATTTTGTGCTGCTCTCGGGAAGAAGCTAGGGGTGGAGCTGGGAAGCAGA
>BLSH010022066.1:121421-155072 GCA_018402905.1 Glandirana rugosa
TCTAACTTTCACTCAAAGGACCTTTTTGTGACAGTTCAAAAAGGAATACCTCTACAACATCTTAAACTTTTCCAAATGATGGCATCCTACTAAACAAATTCTACAACATCTCCATAAGGAAAAACTTGACAGTGTTTTTCCAGGAAACTCACTTTCAATCTGATGCTGTCCCTATCTGTAAAAACAAACATTTTACTGCTTGGTTCAGTAGTATTAATCTATACGCTAAATCCAAGGGAGTGTCAATTGCAATCCATAAAAATCTGAAATGTCAGATCTTAGACTCTGAACTTGATCCTCAGGACAGATACATATTTTTAAAACTTAAACTTGGGTTAATAGTATACACTATTGCTAATTATATTTTCCTAATACTTCTCAGATTACCCATGGTATTAGATACCTATGTGCCCTCGAGAATTTTTGCAGAGCGTGAGTTCATTTTAGGAGGCGATCTTAACTTGGTTCTTGACCCGCGGTTGGATTCAACCGCAGGGAAGACCCATATTTCATACTCAGCTCTTCATAAACTAAAACAAAAATTTTCTTCTATGAAGTTATTTGATTTATGGCGTGCACTTCATCCTTCTGAGAAGGACTATACTTTCTTTTCTTCAGTTCATAAGACTTACAGCAGGCTTGATTATTTTTTAGTCATTATTGGAAACCACTCCTACAATTAGTATTAAAGAGGACGTAAACCCAGATTGGGTTTACTTACTTTGTACTCCCCTGTAAAGTAGATGCATAATGGGCTACTATGCATCAGATAGTAGCCCATTATGTGTCATCTACTTGGAAAATTAAGCCTGCGACGTCCGGCGTCCATCTTCTGCCTCTCTTCTTTCCGGGGCCACGACTCCAGCTCTGTGACTGGCCGGAGTCACGTGACATCACTCCCGTGCATGCGCATGGGACCCGCCAGTCATGACACGATCACAGTGAAGAAACGGCACGGAGGCCATTTCTTCACTGCGCATGTGCCGAAATGACGTTGACACATTTACTACACTGCATATCTCCTGAACCGTGCAGGTTTGGGAGACATGCAGGGAGCCTACAGGTAAGCCTTATTATAGGCTTACCTGTAGGTTAAAGTGGTTGTCAGATCACTCTCCTGTTTATTGCCAATTGATATTTTCTGAATTTGCGCATAGAAGTAGGCTTTGGAAACGGAATGATAACTTATTGAAAGATCCTATTTGTATTGCTGATGTTAAGAAAACAATCTTAAATTTTACAAAAGACCATGAAGCAGATAATACGGCTTATCCCATTAAGTGGGAAGCCTAAAAATGTGTTCTAAGGGGAATTCTTATATCACATGGTTCACGACTTAAAAAAAGAAAAAATGCAGAAGTTTCTGCCTTAATTCCAAAAATTACCTCTCTGGAATTAAGCCATAAGAACACTAATTGCGAAATAATCAGATCTGAACTTATCAATGTTAGGTTGCAATTATTGCAACTTCTTGATCAACATTCACTAAGATCTTGTGATAAGCTTCTCAAAACCTCCTATGAATATAGTAATAATATAGTAATAAAAGCGATTCCCTTTTAGCAAAATCTCTTCACACTAATATGCCATCAACATGCATCTTGAAAATATCTTCTCCTAGTAAAGGCCTGGTCCATACTAATTTGGCTATTTTAGAGACATTTGGCTATTATTACTCCACACTGTATAATATCTCACAAGTTGACTCTTCCACTGACCACTTGAATTCGAGGTTAGATGCCAACATAACCACATACCTTAAAGATACTGCTTTGCCAACTTTGGATTCAATTACTAGCTCTTTGGATGTGCCATTTACTGGTGATGAACTCATGGAGGTTATTGAGTCGGCTAAAATTGGTAAGGCCCCAGGCCTGGATGGTTTTACAAACCAATTTTTACAATACTTTTGCCTTCGATTTGATCCCAATTCTGTTACAGTTGTTTAACTCGATATCAGAGTCTCAACATTTCCCCTCAGAGGCGCTGAAAGATCATATTTCTGTTATACTAAAACCAGGCAAAGACAAAATTAATCCAAGTAGTTATCCGCCATATCTCCTTGCTTAACTGTAATATAAAGCTATATGCAAAACTTATTGCTCATAGGCTCCAACCTTTACTTACTCGTATAATTCATACAGATCAAATGGGTTTTATAAAATCTAGAGAAGCCTGCGATAACACTAGTAAAACCCTTTCTTTAATTTTGTTAGCTCAAAAGCGTGGTATTCCTACATTATTGCTTACGGTTGATGCCGAGAAGGCGTTTGATCGTCTAAGCTGGAGATTCTTGCTTTATTCACTTCGCCAGATTAATCTTGGTGATAATATGGTTAATAAAATAATAGCATTATATACATCCCCGTATGCACAATTTCGGATCAACGGCATACTTTCAACACCATTTAAGATTGGTAATGGGATATATGTGGGCTATACGTAATAACTCTTCAATACATGGCATTAATATTAATGGCGCGGAATATAAAACTTCTATGTATGCGGATGACGTCTTGCTCTATATTTCATCACCTAGGTTTAGTATTCCTTCTATTTTAAAAGAGTTTGAAACTTTTGGACAATTAAGTAACTTTAAAGTAAACTTAATGAAATCAGATTTGCTCAATATATCTTTAACAGAGGAAGAAATACATTTTATATCAGTAGCTTTTCCCATTCACTGGCAAGAAGTAGCAATTAAATATTTAGGAGTAAAGATACCTACAGATCTCTCTTTGATCTATGATCTTAATTTTCTTCCATTATTGTCGAGAACTCAATCACAACTTCAAATTTGGTCAAAACTCTCTTTATCCTGGTCTGAGCATATTAATGCCATTAAAATGGATATACTACCAAAATATTTATATAAATTTCAAACTTTGCCTGTTAAATTGCCAAGATTTTTTTGATCTAAACTACCGTAAATAAGGTCCTAAAGTTTATATGGAAATCAACTAATCCCCGCCTTAGTCATAAAACACTATATCGAGCCAAAGTACATGGAGGTGCAGCACTACCGTGTCTGGAGCTTTATCATAAGGCAGTAATAATTACAAGGATTTTAGATTTGGTTCCATCACTATCATGATAAACAGTGGGTTCAACTAGAAGTGGATGCTTCCCCACTACATCCTAAAGCAGCCCTCTGGATCTCTTTTAAAGATATTGGTGCACAATCTTCCTGGCCGTGGATTACTTACACAGTCCTGGAATATTGGCATCGATATTTGAAGTCCCATTCTTTGTCGTCCATCCCAGGTCCCTTCATTCCATTATTGGACAATCCTTCATTTCTTCTTGGTCTTCATTCCAATACTATTTTAAGTTGCGATGGATTTTTCTGGCCGCAGATCAGGCACATGATTGCAGAGAGTAAATTTATTTCATTTTTAAATTTCCAAACTATGCATGGGTATAGGCCCTTGGTTCATTTATCTGCAGCTACACAGTTTTTATAGGTCTTTGATGGTATCATCTTCCTTACATCGAGTACTCATAGAATTTGAGCAGCTATGTATAATTTCAGAGCCTCCTACACATAATATATCTAAGATCTATAACTTACTTTCTACTTTAGGTTCACCAAGGTTACCTTCATATATGACCAAATGGATGGAGGAACTGGGTTGTCTGATAGAGGAGAGGGAATGGGATCAAATTTTTGTTAACACATATAAAATGTCAATGGCTTGTGTCACCCAAGAACGTAACTTTAAACTGCTTTCAAGATGGTACCATACCCCGGTTAATTTACATCATATTTTTCCTCTACAATCAGAATTGTGTTGGCGCCATCACGCCTCAGTGGGCAACCTTAGCCACCTTTGGTGGACTTGTCCACTCATTAATAAACTTTGGGAAAGGGTGATCAACCTTTATAACCTGGCAACGGATGAATCAATTGCTAATTCTGTAGAATTGGCCTTACTTTCCTTATTACCTGAACCATTACCTAGGGTTAAAAAATCTTATTGGCTTTTTTATTTCAGCTGTTAGACAACTGATACCAAGGTACTGGAAATCCATGAAGGTACCGTTATTTTCAGAATGGATTGAGACTCTTAATGGTATTATGCATATGGAAGAATTGCTAGCGGAAAATAAAGATAAGATTGAGACGTTTAACAGGATTTGGTCCCCCTGGATATCATTTAAAGATTCTCCAAGGTTACAGTACTTTATGACTAACATTAAGTGATTGCTTATATATGAGGTTTTATAAGCTAAGTAGACAGTGGAGTAATGACAGACTTTATGACAGTAATAGACGGACAAATCCCCCCCTTGGTTTTTTTTTCTTTTTTTTTTTTGCTTTTGATTTGTTTTATTGTTAATGTTCTGTGGTGTTGTAATTTGATATATTTTGTCTCCTTGGAAAATTAATAAACATATATTGAAGTAAAATGGACTTTTTTGAATTTGCATTCATCAGGGCCAGTATCCTGAACCTTTACTTTACTACTAGCTGTTTTGCTGATCAGAAAAATGCTTTGCATAGCCCAAAGTGTGAATGTTTTTCCAGGTAGTGAAGTAAGCCCACTAAAAATAAATGTGGGCTTACCTTACATTTGCCCCCCAGATCTGCTTAGGTTTACACTTACATGCCCAAGTCTCCATAGTAGTTGTAGAACTCCATATGGTTGCAGGCCTGAATCCATCCCACCCTCCAGGTCTCCTTCCCGGTAATTGGAGGCACTAAAACTTCAGCGGTGGCTCGGAAGTGGGGCGTCCTGTATCTCAGCACGACACTAGATGACTCATCAATCCTGGTGGGCGTGGAGTCAATGGATGCTTTAATGTCTAGCACAGAAATGGACTCTCGAAAGACCTTGGGCTTGCAGCTTAGACTGTGGATGCACCCCATGGTATTTAGCACCAGGGCAATCTCTAGAA
This sequence comes from Glandirana rugosa, assembly GCA_018402905.1. Taxonomy (NCBI): domain Eukaryota; kingdom Metazoa; phylum Chordata; class Amphibia; order Anura; family Ranidae; genus Glandirana; species Glandirana rugosa. Next base: position 126,321 of record BLSH010022066.1, read on the forward strand.
GGCTCAGGCAGTCTTGAGGAAGACGACTCATGGAGACCAAGATGTTCTTCTTTCCATCCAAGTCACAGCTGGATGAGACCTCGTCCTGATGACTGTAGCTGACGTGGTAGAATTCCTTTGCTATATCCATAGAGATGGAATGAGGAGCATCTCAGAGATGCCAGTTATGTGCCGGTTCCAGGCTTGGCCCTCTGGGTACCTGGAATAAGCAATATTTTTAGTTTAGAGGTGAAGACTAGCAGTTGTCATTAACTGTCATTAAGAGGTTTATTGTGATACCCCTAGCATCCATTTTTTTACTCTGGGCAGGGCTGGGATAGAGTCAGGAGAGGCTCCCTCCTCAGGTTCTGGGTGGGCAGTGCGCAGATGGGGTGGGAGCGTCTCCTTCTTCTTTGTTGCCCTAAACATCTCCTGCAATGTGCAGGACTAAGCTGTCATGCTGATAGCTCAGCCCTGCTGATTACACTGGAGTGGCTTTTCCAGTGTAATCAATGGGATCCACTGTCACTGTGATAGACAGCCCAGCTCTGTATCAGGGGCACTAACACTTCTCCACAGAGCCCAGTAAACCCGCTGTCAAATTTGACAGCAGGGTTCAGCTGATTAAACTCTCCCAGTGTAAGCTTCAGGGCTGGGCTGTAAATCGTGTGCGTCTCATCCGTATCTTTCTCCCCTCCTCTCTACCTATACAGCTTTCCACCTTTATTGGGCCTCTTGTCCCCAACCAGTGACACCCCCCCTCACCCCGTACTATGCTTCCTCCTCATCTAGTATCTCCAGTGTATAGTGCCTTTCCTGCTCTAGCATTCCCTTCCATCGGCTACCCCATCCAGAACCCCCATATACCACTGCTCCGCTCCCCCGTACAGCATCCTTCCTGCACTGACTCTCCTTCCCCTCTGGCATTAGTATTGCACCTCTCCTCCCCATCCTCCCTGCATTGTTTCTCTTTGCCCCTTCAGCATTCACTTGAAGGGGCAAAGAGTTCAGTTCCCCCTCGAATGTCCCTCTGTATTGTGACTCTGCTCCCCCTATAGTGCCCCCTTACCTTGTTCGGCGCCTCTATCCTCCTACAGCATTCATCTACAGTGAGGGGAAAAAAGTATTTGATCCCCTCCTGATTTTCAACGTTTTCCCACTGACAAAGAAATGATCAGTCTATAATTTTAATGGTAGGTTTATTTTAACAGTGCGAGATGGAATAACAATAAAATCCAGAAAATGCATTTCAAAAAGTTATAAATTGATTTGCATTTTAATGAGTGAAATAAGTATTTGACCCCTTTCCAAAACATGATTTAGCACTTGGTGGCAAAACCCTTGCACACATGTCAGGAGGGATTTTCTCCCACGCTTCTTTGCAGATCATCTCCAACTGGTATCTCGAACCTTCAGCTTCCTCCACATATTTTCTAGGAGATTAAGGTCTGAAGACTGGTCCAGGACCTTAATGTGCTTCTCCCTGAGCCCCTCCTTTGTTGCCTTGGCCATGTGTTTTGTGTCATAGTCATGCTGAAATAGCCATCCACAACCCATTTTTAATGCCTTGGCTGAGGGAAGAGGTTCTCACCAAAGGTTTGATGATACATGGCCCCGTCCATCATCCTTTTGATGCAGTGAAGTTGTCCTGTCCCCTTAGCAGAAAAACACTCCCAAAGCATAATGTTTCCACCTCCATGTTTGACGGTAGGGATGGTGTTCTTGGGGTCATAGTCAGCCTTCCTACCAAACACGGCGAGTTGAGTTGATGCCAAAGAGCTTGATTTCGGTCTCATCTGACCACAAGACTTTCACCCAGTTCTCCTCTGAATCATTCAGTTGTTCATTAGCAATCTTCAGACGGGCTGTACATGTGCTTTCTTGAACAGGGGGACCGTGCTGGTGCTGCAGGATTTCAGTCCTTCACGGCGTAGTGTTATCAATTGTTTTCTTGGTGACTATGGTCCCAGCTGCCTTTAGATCATTGACAAGATTCTCCCGTGTAGTTCTGGGCTGATTCCTCACCGTTCTCATGATCATTGAAACTCCATGAGGTGAGATCTTGCATGGAGCCCCAGACTGAGGGAGATTGACAGTTATTTTGTGTTTCTTCCATTTGCAAATAATCGCACCAACTGTTGTGACCCTCTCACCAAGCTGTTTGTCGATGGTCTTGTAGCCCATTCCAGCCTTGTGTAGGTCTACAATCTTGTCCCTGACATCCTTGGACAGCTCTTTGGTCTTGGCCATGGTGGAGAGATTGGAATCTGATTGATTGATTCATTCATTGCTTCTGTGGACTGGTGTCTTTTATACAGATAAGCTGAGTTTAGGAGCACTTCCTTTAAGAGAGTGCTCCTAATCTCAGCTCGTTAGCTGTATAGAAGACAGCTGGGAGACAGAAATCTTGCTGATTGATAGGGGATCAAATACTTATTTTACTCAATAAAATGCCAATCAATTTATAACTTTTTTGAAATGCATTTTCTTGATATTTTTGTTGTTGTTCTGCCTCTCACTGTTAAAACAAACCCACCATTAAAATTATAGACTGATCATTTCTTTGTCATGGGCAAATGTACAAAATCAGCAGGGGATCAAGTACTTTTTTTCCCTCACTGTATATTACACTTTTCCTTCACCTCCAGTGCTCCCCTTTGTTCCACCATCAACAACCCCTTACCCTTGCTGTGCAACTCTCCTTCCTCTCCAGTAAAATCCTGTAACCCCTATTGTAAAGCTGCACGATTCTGGATAAAATGAGAATCACAATTTTTTTGCTTAGAATAAAGATCACTATTCTTAAGAACTTTCTTATTTTAAAGATTTACAACCCCTGAACATTAGGTTATCAAACAAGATGGCAATACAATGAGACATAATGCTGTTTTTTTCAATCAAATTTAAAGAATTGTAATGAAAAATAATGTAATGTGTAAAGAAATTAAAAAAAAATACCATTAAGTTATATTAGGGTCTTTTTTTTAGTACTCGCCGATACCAATACCTACCGCAACTTTTTTGTTTACACTTCGGATGTCAGCAATGGTACAAAGCAGTGAAAAGTTATTTTACAAATGAAATACATTTTTTTTTTAATTTTGCGCTTTTTCAATGTGAAACATGTAAATATATGTTAAAGGTGTAAAAACATTAATGAACTAAGTAAACAAAAAAAAAAGTTTTAATTAATATTTTAGAAAATAGAAGTAACTAAAAAAAAAAACAGCAGGAAAATAATTAAATAGAGAAGGAGAATAAGGAGTTAAGAAAGCTGATGAGAGTAAATTTAGGAGTTAAACACAGGAACTATTTAATAAAACATGAATAAATACATTTTTTTTTTACTTGACAAGGTTTCTTTAACCACTTCAGCCCGGAAGGATTTGCCCACTTCCTGACCAGAGCACTTTTTGCGATACAGCACTGCGCCACTTTTAACTCACAATTGCGCGGTCATGCCGCATTGTACCCAAACAAAATTGACATCCTTTTTTTCCCCACAAATAGAGCTTTCTTTTGGTGGTATTTGATCACCTCTGTGGTTTGTATTTTTTGTGCTATAAACAAACAAACAAAGCGACAATTTTGAAAAAATAAACATTTTTTTAAACTTTTTGCTATAATACATATCCAAAATAAAATCTAAAAAAACAAATGTATTCATCAGTTTAGGCCGATATATATATTCTTCTACATATTTTTGGTACAAAAAAGTGTATTGGCGTATATTGAGTGGGTTGCGCAAAAGTTAAAGCATCTACAAACGATGGGGATAGATTTATGGCATTTTTTTTTTTTTTTACTAGTAATGGTGGCAATCTGCGATTTGTATCGGGACTGCAACATTGCTGCGGACAGATCTGACACTTTTGAAACTTTTTTGGGACCAATGACATTTATCCAGCGATCAGAGCTTTAAATAGCCACAGATTACTGTATAAATTTCATTGGCAGGTAAGGGGTTAACCTGTAGAGGGCTATCAAGTGCTTAAGTGTGCTCCCTCACTGTGTTTTAACTGTGAGGGGACTGGGCTGGCCGGAGCATGACAGATCTAACTTCCTGATTACAGGGAACAGTAGATCTGTGTCATGTCCCCTGACAGGACGGGGATTCGCCATGTTTACATCGGCGGATCCCCGTTCTGCCTCTGTAACAGGCGATCGCGTTCGCCCGACCTGAGGGCACACTTACGGAGAGCGCAGCGGGCGCGCACGCTCGCCTGCAAATTGCACATGCGCGGCTGATGTACAATGACTGCAGTTTGCGCAGAAGAGCCGAGCTACCACAGCACAAATGTGGCGGCTGGTCAACAAGCAGTTAAATTGACTTAATTTGCAGACCAAAGTTCATCCCTTTGATCTGTAAATGAATAAACAGAAGGACAGTTTAGAAGACACAATGTTTCTTTTTAGGTCTCTTTAAGCCCTGAGCGATGTTGTTGATAAACATTGCCGGCTGCTTTTTTTTTTTGACAGCTGTGAGAAGGGGAACTGCTCTGCACTTTTTAAATGAATCGTGGAAATGCTGGATTAAAATTGTGTGTGTGTGTGTGTGTGGGGGGGGGTTGAATTGAGATCATGCTCTAATGAGCGGGGCCCTCCGATTCCTCCTGTATTGTATTGTAACTGTACTGTCTGCCCTCATATTGTAAAGGGCTGCTCAAACTCTTGGCACTATATAAATCCTGTATAATAGCAATAATAATGATCTTTTAACGATTAATTGTGCAGCTCTACCCTACTGTATAATATAACCCCTCCACGGCATCCTGCCAGGGAGTAGGTGGCATGCCAGCCACTGGGAGATGCGCTTGCCAGCCATTGGGGACAAAATAACATGTTATCCATGTTTCAAAATCGGTATCCACAGGAGAGAACAAAATGCCATCATGGCTTTCAACTGCAGTAAATTACACCCAGGGGCAAACTGGAGACTCTTTATAAACACGCGTGACCTTGCTGAATACATTTCTTGAAGTCATATATTATTCACTCATAATCTTTTTGGTGCATTGTACTGTGGCAAATTAGATTTTGTCAGTGATATTAACTTTCTGTGATTTCATGTGGATGTGTAATGTCTATTACTATAGGCAAAACAATGTACATGACAGTCGCTAAACTAAATATTTCATTTATTTTTGTAAAACCATTCATACTTAGTATACAATTTACTTCTGCCTTGAAGTGAGACTAAAGGTTCATTGTTTTTTATTAAAATAAGATGTTATACCCACTCCGTGAAACAATTTTGTACAGAGTGGTCCTTTATCTCCTCTTTGGCAGTCCCCCGCTAGCACTGTTCACTCCTCCTTCCTGTGGGTGCCTCCTTAGGAAGCTAGGTGCTGTGGAGCCACCTGTGCATGTGCAATTCTGAGCTGGGCTGTGTGCGTTCACAGACACACACACCGCCGATGAGCCACGCTCTATCTCCCAACTTACAGGAGTTTGACTATGACTCCTGCTGCTCTTAGCGTCTCCTGTGAGACCAAGAAGTGAGGGGAGCGGTGCTGCAGTCAGGACAGCACTGGAGTGGTAACAGGAGTCAGGTAAGTGCTTAAGGATCGGCAGGGCCGCTGATAAGGCAATACAGCCAGTCCTCCTGTACTGGGCCCAGGCCCCATCAGTTCAAAAGCTGGGCCCAGGCACCTACCTGAAGGACCAGCTGTACTACCTTACTGCAGACATTGATCATCTTCTGCCTTCCCCTGCAGCGCTGCCGGCTTCTCTTCCACTCCCTGCAGATGTGCGGAGGGGGAGAGTTCTAGCATCTGCACCCCCATCCATCTGCTTTCCGGGCCCTCCTTTGCACCCCTTTCCCCCACAGCTTGGCTTGCTTTCCTCCTTTCCTGTTGGAAGCTGCTGCAGGCATACAAGAGGATGTTTCAGGATGGAGGGTAAAGGAGGAGGGCCAGAAACATAAGCATCAGGGGGGAGGGAGTGGGGCCCTGTCAAGTATGCAGTATGGGGCCCCATTATTTCTAACAGCAGCCCTGGGGATGGGGGTAAGTAGGATAGGTAGTGGGGACTTTTTTCCTCAATGTAAAGAATGCATTATGGTAAGAAAACATTTTGACCTTAGAACCATTTTTATCCCTTGGCGCCAACTGTTCGCATATATATGCGGCCTCTTGATGGGTGGGCCTTGACGCAGAGCGGCCACATATATGCTGGCCTTTTTTTTTTCCAACATACCGTGCTGAAAGAGCACTCCTAGCACATTAGTCGGCGGTGATTGGTAAGCTCATGATGCATACTTGCGATCAGGAGCTTTCTAATCATGTGACCACTGTGACAGCCAATCACAGCAATCATATGACCTGAATGCCCGCCTTTACTCCTGGCTTTTAGAACTGTTAAAGGGCCGCGAGGTGGTCGGCGTGAAGAGGTTAAGTAGTATATTATATGGGGTATGCTATATGGTGTTGTGGTACACAATACAGTTAGTATGTTGCGCAGTAATTGTACTGATCTTGAAATATCTTTCCTGCTCTATTAGTGCCAGGACAAGGTGCTCTGGCACACAGTGGAAGGATGCCAAAGTGCACAACCCCCACCCCCTCCTCCTAGCTGAGACGGATAAAGATGACATATTTGCACATACAGAGACTTGGTTGACACAGGATACAGAAATGAAGGCTGTCGGGATTACCATCTTTCGGTTCTTGGAAAACCAAACGGGTTGGAAGAGGTGTTGTAACATGAATTAATTATCATGGTTTAGGCTCGGTTCAAACTGCTGCGATGCGAGAACCCGTGCAAATCCAGTATGGGTTGCCACATCGCATACAACTCACAAGCAGTTCACATTGCCCTCTGTGCGAACCACTGTGGGTGTCAATAGAGAGTTAATGACACCATCAGATCAGTTTGCATACTGCACTGCGAACTGTCAATTCGAACAGGAATCGGATCGCATGGGTGTGAACACGCATGCAAACCGATTCTGGTGCGGACCAAAAAAAGGGTCCTGTACGACTCTGCATGAATGCGATGCGGGTTCAGCCATACAGTGCGAATCACATGCTATGTCTGATATTGCAGCAGTGAGAACCTGGCCTTAATCGCAATGACATCAGTGAAGCAGAGACAGGTTTTCACTATATATAGTGGGTTGGACACGCAAGGCCACTTGAACAGGCTCCTTTTCCACAACTTTTGCATATGTTAATATTGGCTTAATTTCCTCATCCATTTGAGGTAGGAACCAACTCTCTGGGGAACTAGGGAGGATGCATTTTTATACCTTTTCTACTTTGCCAAAGATGTGCTTTATGCACATGTATTGAAATCATATCTATGTATAGTCTTTGATATGTTTTATTTATTCATTTAGTAGTCGTGACTCCACTCCTTTTCCTGAAGAAGCCTCATTGCGAAACATGTTGAATTAAAAGCGTGGAAACAGCAATGTAACACCAAAAGTCATGTCCTTTATTTTTATTGGATGCTGATGTACTGTATGAAGTGTTTTTACCTTTTTCTATGTGATCTAATATATACTCTTTAATAATTGATTGTGCCATATGAATTTGTACCAAACGCACCTTTAAAGTCCCAAATCCCAGCGAGTTTGCATGATCCAAGATGGCCACCTAGCCTTGGAGCTGCGCACCCGGCTGGCCATCACAAGCTCCGCACGGAGCCCCGGAGGCTTCCCCTCTAGTTGGAACCAGCAGCCCCCACCCCCCTAAAGACCCAGGCACCGGCTCATGGCCGAGGGAAGTGAAAATCGGACCGCATTTTGCCCGCAACCGCCAGTGACTCGCTCAGCTGTCAAAGCAGCCAAGATGGCTTCGGCGGCCTCACAGGGAGAAGCATACAGCTTCATCACACCTTGGCCATCTAATTACCCAGCCACGCAAGCTTTCCATCAGGATCCGCTACAGCTGTCACACATCCCAGCTCAGGTCAGTGCCTCCCCTGCATCTACCGAGTCTCTCATAGAACAGACATTAGACGACCTGCTCTCAGCACAGTCGGCCTCCTCCTGAACCAGCATGGCTGCATTAGAACCCAGCCCCAGTTATCCAGTGCACAGCATGAAGCAACAATCCCTGTTTGCTCAATTTTCAGCACACCTGGACCAGAGCCTGACTAGAACTGTAAAACAGATCACGACCACTATTAAGGCTGATCTACAAGGCTTGGGAACATACATCGAGTTGAACAGAAAATGGAGGACACTGTGTCACGCACTAATCAGAACACCATGTGCATTGAAACCCTCCAGGAGCAACTAGAGGAAGCCCTAAATAAAATAGATGACCTTGAGAACTGGTCTCAAAAGTATAATAAGAGGCCTCCCAGAATCCATCAAGGATGTTGATAATGCTGTGCATACCTTCATGCAAGCCCTTCTACTAGTTTTTCCTCCTCAACACCTGGACAGGGCCCAAAGGGCTCTGCAGCCCCCACGTCCTGAGGGACCTCCCCGGGACATAATTGTTAAGCCGCATTATTACACCACCAAAGAATTGATCATGCAGAAAGCTAGGGAGACTGCTATGCTATCCGTCATGGGTCACGACATTCAGGTTTTTGGGACATATCTCCTTTTACTGCCAAGAAACACAGAGCGCTAAAGCCCCTACTAACTGCTCTCACACGCAAAGCCCATTCCCATTTTGCTTGTTTTTTGCCTACGCTAACAAGCAACATTCTTTTTCCTCATTTGCGGAAGGCGAAACTCTTCTACTTCGACTAGGCATAATATCTCATTGTGGTGGCCCAGAAGCGGGCCCATTATCACCATCCAGAAGTGATAACCCTGGGAGGTCAACTCGCCCACTCTCCTCACTGTGGCAGCGGGCAAGTGCTGGTTGTCGTGGATCGCCAAAGCCCCCTTGAGAGTAACTCTAAACTGCGGTTGAATAACCTCCACACTTCTTTATCCCAAAGAACTCCAGGATTTTTGGGAATCCTCTGGGATACTCCCCCATTTTTGTTTTGTTTGACAGGGAACAGTTGAAGTTTTTTTCTAATCTGAGCCACACTGAAACAGCAGCGATTCGTGCCCGCACCCCCCAGAATCGGTCTTATCATTTCTCTGACAGGGACGATTGACTTTTGTTTTGCTAGTAATGTTCAAGTTATGTGGCTGAATTATTAGTAGTTATGGTTCCATGTCTGATTTATATTAACGGCTTTGGCCTTGCTGGGTGGTCATGCACACTCACTCGGACCAACTACCTGATGTATCAGGCACTTGGCTCGACCTTCCTGTCACGCAGGTTCGGGACACAAAACTTTTTTACCACTACCTGTGAACTTCCGTTTCATCTCGGGTGGTGGTACATGCTCTCTCTCTTCTTTTCTTTTTTCCTCTTTGTTCTACCTCAACTAATCTCTACTTTTATTTTTACATTCTATGGAGAGCCGAGCGACATCATATCCTTCGCGTGCTATGGAGTCATGGTACCAGTCACAAGAAGAGGTCTGCCTTCTGGGATGGGGTGAGTGGCGACCCAGTGTTTATTCGTGCCCTTTCCTTCCCTCATGCACCATGAGTAGTACTAAATATACAGGGGGTCCGTGTAGGGTAATATCACACAACACTCAAGGTCTCAACTCCCCCATTAAGCACCGTAAGGCATTTCAATATTACCAACCCTGTAAGGCGGATATCCTCCTCCTCCAGGAGACCCATTTTCCCAACTCATACCATCCAACTTTTCTCCACAAATATTACCCAGTATTCTTCTTAGCTAACACCACGGATAAGACTAAAGGAGTCACTATCTGTTTTTCAAAGAGGATCTCCTTTACACTCATACAAGAAATTAGGGATCCTGAAGATAGATTCCTCTTAGTCAAGGGTAGGGTGGGGGAATAGCTCTGCTCAATTAGTTACTATGCCCCAAACTCCGGTCAAGCTACCTTAACATCGAAACTACTACCAGCATTAACCCCTCATTTAGAGGGACAGGTGATAATTGGGGGGTGATACAAACCTCGCTTTATACTTGTCCTTAGATAAATCCAATCCCTCACGTACGAGTATCAAGTGAACCCCCAAAGCGGGAGTCTGGGTAGCCAAAATGCTACATACATCTAACCTAGTAGATGCATGGCGGGAGTCCAAGCCAGTAACTAGTGACTATACTTTCTTCTCGGCTCCCCCTTCCACTTACTCCCGTATTGATTATGTGTTTGGCCCTAGTACCAAGCATAACTAAAGCCACTATTATAGAAACTGCATGGTCGGAGCATTCTGTGATGGCAGTTTCCCTATTAGCTCTCTAAGGTCCTGCTCGATCTAATCAATGGAGGCTCAATGAATCTCTCTTGTCCAATCCATGCTGGTGCGAGGACATACAGATCAGTTTGAAACAGTATTTTAGCAAAAATGTAACGGAGGATACAAATATAAGGCACCAGGGGAGGAGGACCCACAGGCCTGTACCCAATACCTCAGTAATATCCCCTAAAATATCAACACAACATATAACTCCCATGGAGGCCCTCTTTACGGAACGGGAAATAATTGAGCTGATTAAACACACAAAGACAGGCTTGGCTCCGGGTCCTGATGGATTGCATATTACCATAAGTTTCAGGATCTCTTAGTCCCACATTTGGTCAGGTATTTGAACGCCCTACGGGGTGGAGCCCCCCTGGATTCCCTATCTTGTTTGGCCTATATAACAGTGGTCCCAAAGCCGCGTAGGGACTCTGGAGAGGTGGAGAACTACCGGTCCATATCACTAATAGATAATGACCTCAATTTATTCACAAAAGTTCTGGCCAATAGACTATCTTCGTTTATAAATGAATATATCCATGGGGACCAGGTGGGTTTCATCTCAGGCCAGACCAGATACGCTGTGATATCTTTGTTGCAATCTGACTGGCCTGGGGGATCTGCACAAAAAGGGATACTTTTGTCCATAGATTGGCAAAAAGCATTTGACATGGTATCTTGGACGTACATGTTTAAAGTTATAGAAACATGGGGCTTCAGACAAAAATCCCTACAGATGCTAAGATCACTTTACTCACAACCACAAGCGAAAGTGAAATTAATGGGTTTCCACTTGACACCCTTCGGGATAGAATGGGGCACACGACAGGGGTGCCCGCTATCCCCACTGCTTTTCGCAATGGCAATAGAGACCGCGGCTATAACCATTCGAGAAGATGAGAATGTACAAGGGGTAAAATGTGGACCCGTGGAGCACAAGTGTGCATTATTTGCGGGCGATATGTTATTATTCGTCACTTCACCTATCACATCCCTCCCGAATATACTTAGAATCCTCAAAGACTTCGGAAAGTTTTCTGGACTTGGGGTCAATGAGACAAAATCTTTCACCATGAATATTAATATTCCAGACCTCACTCTTTCACACATTAAGGAATCTTTCCCCTTCTATTGGGTGGGCACGGCGTTACCATATCTGGGTATCAAATTGGCTCCATCATACGCATCATTGTACGCAGTAAATTACCCTGAGTGCTTTAGAAGCTTGAAACAGATGCTTTCTAACTGGGCCCTTGATGATCTCTCGTGGCTGGGCAGAATTCATGCGGTCAAGATGACTTTGCTGCCCAAACTACTTTTTACTATTCAGGTCTCTGCCAGTTCTGATCCCTAGGACGGACTGTGTTTCCAATCCAAAATCATAAAGTTCCTATGGGGCACGAAGAGACACAGGCTGGCTTAGTCAACTTTGTATGCTCCTAAACAGCGAGGAGGACTGGGTGTCCCTGACCCCCTGGCTTATTATAAAGCAGCCCAACTGGTTCAATTGTCAGCAGTTTACACCCGCCGCGAGAGACCAGGTTGGGTCCAAATGGAACTTCAGGCAGCGCCAACCTATACACTCCATTACCTGCTTAAAGATAGACCTATAATAAAGGCACCCACCATCTCACATTCCTTTGTCCTATGGGATCGGATGCATTCCCTTCCAACGCTAGTCTCAGCATTTACCCTGTTAGCTCACTAATTTCATAACCCAGATTTCCCTCCTGGTTTAGACATAGGAGCATTCAAATGGTGGACAGATAAAGGCCTTTATCGCATAGGTCATTTTTTTCACACGCAAGGGACCCTTTAATCTCTCCCATTGTAATTCTGTATTGGAGATGCCCTCCTCTGAGAGCTTCTGATGTTTATAAATCACACATTTTAACCTCTCAATTCACTGGATGGATAAACCCCCATTCTAACCGATTACGAAAGATGGTGCATGGGGGATAATGGCTCTAGAGGGGGCATTTCTGTGGTATATGGGTCGTTACTCTCTTCCTCCCAGAAGCAACCTTATACCTCCTCAGGATAATCCGCAATCGTGGGGGCGCACATCGTGGCGATCGGTGGTGCCGTGGGTCAGTCTGACCCACCGCATTACCGACCGAGGTAAAAGGCTTCCATCCGAAGCCTTTTACCATGTGATCAGCCATGACCAATCACGGCTGATCACAGTGTAAATAGGAAAAGCCGTTTTTAACCATAAACATGCAGAATACATATTGGCCTAAATTGATGAAGAAATTAGATTTTTTACATGTATTTATTGCATGTATTTTATAGCAGAAAGTAACAAAATGTTGTTTTTTTTTTCAAAATTGTCGGTCTTTTTTTGTTTATAGCTCAAAAAATAAAAACTGCAGAGGTGATCGAATGCCACCAAAAGAAAGCCCTATTTGTGGGAAAAAAAGGACATCAACTTTATTTAAGTACGGCGTCACACGACCGCGCAATTGTCAGTTAAACTAACGCAGTGCCCTATCACAAAAAATAGCCTGGTCAGGCAGGGGGTAAACCTTCTGGGACTGAAGAGATTAAGGAGAATCAGTACATTTGCAATAAGATTTGCCTGCTTTTGAAACCACTCATTGCTAAGAACGCACAAAGGACCCGACTCTACGATACTATTTCAAACCGGTCGTGTTCCTTTACCACCTGCCTCCTGAACCGGCGTCCCCGTTCTTATTTGCATAGGGTGCCACTGGCATTAATGAGAGGTTTCCAGTAACAGAAGAGGGAGAGTTAAAAATAGTTAAAAGCCTTTCAGGATCCGATAGCTGGTGAGATATATAGGGCAATTTTCAGATAACACAGAATAAAGAAATAAGAAGTTGTGGTGACAGGTGTTAATATGAAAGATAAAAGCAGAAACATCAATGTGTGACATTTCTCATACGCTGCAGAGAATCATACAGAATTCTAAATGCAGAAAGGAAAAAAAAAGTGATTTTTTTCCTAATAAATACATTAATTCAGTTTACAGCATGCCAGAGAAATAGTTAAAGAGTAAAGCCTCGTACACACGGGACGACGATCGTACTTACGATCGTCTCAAATCGTATGTTGGATAATGTAACTTGCATACTGACTGCACTACACGATCTTACGACCAAAGAAAGAACGTTCAGGTGCATGTAATTAGTGTCTGGCCGTTCCTGACTTCTGAGCATGCGTGTTTTGCACAATACAACTTGTTGTACCAACTTCTCTGTACACACGATACAACCTTCGTATGAGCGCTTGTTGGTACGAGCAAGTTTTCTAGTTTGCTCATACAACTCCCGTTGTACGACCGCCGTATGTCGGCTGTTCTACGAACGATCGATTTCGCATACAACGGTCGTTCATACGACCTGTTGTATACGATCGTCGCCCCGTGTGTAGGAGGCTTAACTCCAATTAAGAAAGCAAACAGACTTTCACAGCAATCAGGTCTCAATGTTTAAGACAAGACAGAAGTGAAAGTTGCGACAAATACGAAGGTAAAGCGGAATTTTACTCATTTTTTAAGGTCCTCTTTCCTGCCTCCTCCACCCTTCCTCTTTCACATTAGCAAAAAAATGCATTTAAAAAGTAACAACTTTTTTTTTTTACTGCCTTACCGACCTAGGTTAAAATTATGTAAGGTCCCACACATCATTAAATAAGATCTGGTGCATGTGAAGGAACGTCATGAGTCTCTTCTAGTTGTCTTGGTGTGCGCATTTGCGAGATTTTATGAACCGCCTCCAGGGATGTGTGCCATGGCCATCCCAGGAGCTATTCACGAGATGTCACACATACGTACAATATGGAGTGTCTGCGTATGGTCCAGATCGTAATTAAAGTAGTTGTAAAGGCACAAGGTTTTTTTACCTTCATGCATTCTAGGCATGAATGTAAAAAAACCTTCTGGATTCAGAAGCCCCCCTAATACTTACCTGAGCCCCTTCTCAATCCAGCAATGTCCAAGAGAAATCTGTCTCTCCGACTGCCTTGCCAACCTAGGTTAAAATTATGTAAGGTCCCACGCATCTTTAAATAAGATCTGGCGCATGTAAAGGAACGTCGTGAGTCTCTTCTCTAGTTCTCTGGGTGTGCTCATTTGCGACATTTTATGAACCGCCTCCAGGGATGTGTGCCATGGCCATCCCAGGAGCTATTTGCGAGATGTCACACATACGCACACTATGGGGTCTCTGCCCAAAAATTGTCAGGCTCGCGGCGTGTCTGCGCATGTTCCAGATCGCAATTAAAGTAGTTGTAAAGGCACAAGGTTTTTGTGCAGAAGCCCCCCTAATACTTACCTGGGCCCCTCTCGATCCAGCGATTTCCAAGAGAGCCCTGCCTCTCCAGGGACTGGCACTCCTCACTGGCTTTTGACAGGAGCTGGAGTCATTGGCTCCTGCTGTTGTCAATCACAGCCAGTGAGCCAATCAGAAGACAGAGGGGGCAAGGCCAAGCCGCAGCTCCGTGTTTGAATGAAGACACAGAGCAGCGGCTTTGCTTGGGTACCCCCATAGCAAGCTGCTTGCTGTGGGGGCACTCAACAGGAGGAGGGGGCCAGGGGCACCAGCGAGGGACCCGAAAAGAGGAGGATCCTGGCTGCTCTGTGCAAAATCACTGCACAGAGCAAGTAAGTCTGACGTGTTAGTTATTTATTTTTTTTACTAAAAAAGAGACTTTAATATCACTTTAAGGCCTCATACACACGGACGTTTTTTGACGCCGGTGTTTTCTGGCGTTTTTTGCAGCTCTCCATGTTAGTCAATGGCCCCATAAAAACGTCGGCGTTTTTGAGCTGTAGATGACGTCGGCGTTAGTGAGCTGAAACTAGAACCCACAGCCATCGCGTTCTGAGGCTGTAATGTTTTGCCATTTTTTGACGCCGACGCCACAATATGCCAACAAATGCCACCTATTGTTTTACGGCGTTTTTTGGCGCCGACGTTTTTAGGTTGAAAAATAGCAGAGGGATGATTTTTTTTAAAAAACTCCTATTGACGCCGACGCTCACTAACGCTCAAAAACGCGATGCACAACGCCGAAAAACGCCAACTTTTTTTCCTTGACGTCGGGCCCGACGTTTTGTTTATTTTTTTAGAAACGTCCGTGTGTATGAGGCCTAAAGATGGCAGCGCTGATAAGAGGAATGAAGGGAGAGCTTTTGCTTTAAGCGAAACATCGCTGTACTCCATGGTTTAATAAATATGTTTTTCTTTTTTATTTTAAGACAGGGACAAGTGTTGAGGATTTTTTTTGGGGGGAGTGGGGGTTATTAGTAATTGGAAAATTGTGTGAATCCTGAGTGAAAGTTGTATGGATCTTGTGTGCAAACCTTTAGGCTTCAGCCAATTGGAAGTTCAGCTGGCCGCAGGGTTTTGGCTGAAAAAACATTTGATGGTTGTAAAGTCATGTAAGGCATTCAGAGCCACTTCACACAGGGGCGACTTGAAGCCGGCCCTAATAGCGCGACTTCAGTGCGGCTTGCAAGCGACTACTGTAATAGACGTCGCCC
This sequence comes from Glandirana rugosa, assembly GCA_018402905.1. Lineage (NCBI taxonomy): Eukaryota > Metazoa > Chordata > Amphibia > Anura > Ranidae > Glandirana > Glandirana rugosa. Next base: position 142,055 of record BLSH010022066.1, read on the forward strand.
CCAGTAGTACAGGACCTTTTTCTAAGTTGGAGCGACTTGAGTCACTTCTATTAGAACAGTTCCATTGTACTGCTCAGAGCGCCACTTGTCTGGTCACTTGAGTCGCCTGATATGTCGCCCCTGTGTGAACTGACTCTTAGGCATGTCAAGCACTTGGGCGTTAATTAATTTCATTGGCCAGGACAATAATTTATAATATAACTACATTGTAAGGCCTCATACACACGGGCGTATCTTTAAAAATAAACAAAACGTCGGGCCCGACGTCAAGAAAGAAAAATCGGCGTTAGTGAGTGTCGGCGTCAATAGGCGTTTTTAAAAAAAAAATCATCCCTCTGCTATTTTTCAACCTAAAAACGTCGGCGTCAAAAAAACGCCAGAAAACGCCGGTACAATATTTGTTGGCGTTTGTTGCCGTTTTGCGGCATCAGCGTCAAAAAATGCCAAAACGTTACAGCCTCAGAACGCGATGGCCGTGGGTTCTACTTTCAGCTCACTAACGCCGACGCCATCTACAGCTCAAAAACGCCAATGTTTTTATGGGGCCATTGACTAACATGGAGAGCTGCAAAAACCGCCAGAAAACGCCGGCGTCAAAAAACGTCCGTGTGTATGAGGCCTAACTCTTCCTGACAGCGCAGACACTGTTCTGCAAAAGCCGCCCTAGTGTTACTGCACAATTCCTGGCTGTCAAAATGACATCAGGGATTTGCTGATAAATGCAGCCAGGTGAGAAGTGTGATCAAGCTGTACCACACACACCTAAAGAGTTTAGATCACGTTTTTCATGGTGTATGTGGTACACCTAATGTTCAGAATTGGTTAAAGAGCGTCCCTACCTATTTTTTTTTCTTTGATAGAGTGTGAAATTGTTAGAACTCAAGTCAGGTTTTTATCACTTTTTATGCACACACTTAAGAGGTATCCAATCTAATTGTCTTGATCACCATTGTCACCAGGAGAGGGAGTAATTAGGAATCCAAAATGTAAAAGTTGTCACTGAAACAGGACACAAATAGATACCTGTTAAGGTGACAACTGGCAAAGGGAATTTGGACATCTATCTTCTGAAATGTTGTTAGTAGAAATAATGTATCACTTATACTCATTATCTCTCCAATTCCCCACAACTCCATTATTTACAGTCAGGTCCATAAATATTGGGACATCGACACAATTATAATTATAAGTTTTTGGCTCTATACACCACCACAATGGATTTGAAATGAAACAAACAAGATGTTCTTTACTGCAGACTTTCAGCTTTAATTTGAGGGTATTTACATCCAAATCAGGTGAACGGTGTAGGAATTTAAACAGTTTGTATATGTGCCTCTCACTTTTTAAGGGACCAAAAGTAATGGGACAGATTAACAATCATAAATCAAACATTCACTTTTTAATACTTGGTTGCAAATTCTTTGCAGTCAATTACAGCCTGAAGTCTGGACCGCATAGACATCACCAAATGCTGGGTTTCATCCCTGGTGATGCTCTGCCAGGCCTCTACTGCAATTGTCTTCAGTTCCTGCTTGTTCTTGGGGCATTTTCCCTTCAGTTTTGTCTTCAGCAAATGAAATGCATGCTCAATTGGATTCAGGTCAGGTGATTGACTTGGCCATTGCATAACATTCCACTTCTTTCCCTTAAAAAACTCTTTGGTTGCTTTCGCAGTATGCTTTGGGTCATTGTCCATCTGCACTGTGAAGCGCCGTCCAATGAGTTCTGAATAGAGTTGAGTGAACACCTGGACGTTAGGGTTCTGCGGGTCCGAACGAACTTTGGGAAAAAGTCCGGGTTCGGCACCGAACGTTGCCAGAACGTTATCCCGGACCCGGGACCCGAACTTTTAGGCACAAAAATGTCTGTAACAAAGTCCTGGCAAGTGCTAAAGGGCGGCAAAAGGAAGTAAAATAGGGGTAAGAGTAGGGCAAGTGCCCTACAAAAAAATGGGGATAGGGAAAATAAATTAAAATCAAATAAACTAGGAGATGATTTTTGAACAATAATGTGTCACAGCTGCAGCTAGAACCTCTCCCTTTAGAACTAGGAGATGATTTTTGAACAATAATCTGTCCCTCTAAGCAGAAGCCTCTACCTAGTGCAGTCAGATCGCTCAAAGCAGCAGTATGTGAAATCTCAAATTACTCCCACAATCTGATCGTTGTGTACGATCGTAACGATCGTTGTGTTATGAAGGGTTTGATCTGCAATCTGTCACTTATGCAGAGTTTGATCTGCAATCAGCAATCTGTCACTCAAAGCAGCAGTATGTGAAATCTCAAATTTCTGCAATCTGTCCCTCAGAGCAACAGTAGTAGTAATCTCAGGATGCAGGATCAGATGTTAAAATGTCTGCAATCAGTCCCTCACAAAAACGCCGGCAGCATCCTCTCCCTACACTAACCCAAGAGCATGTGACATGCAGCACTGTGACTCCAGCCTCATATAGAGGCTGGGTCACATGATGCACTGGCCAATCACAGCCATGCCATTAGTAGGCATGGCTGTGATGGCTTCTAAGGGCAAACCAGTGAAACACTGCAGCTATTCAACATGCGTGATCAACTACCAGAACCCAGAACCCGAACCTGAACGTTTTTTTTAAACGTCCGGGTCCCGGACACCCAAAAGTTCGGTACAGACCCGAACATTACAGTCCGAGTTCGCTCAGCACTAGTTCTGAAGCATTTGGCTGAATAGGAGCAGATAATATTGCCTGAAACACTTCAGAATTCACCCTGCTGCTTTTGTCAGCAGTCACATCATCAAATACAAGAGAACCCGTTCCATTGGCAGCCATACATGCCCACGCCATGACACTACCACCACCATGCTTCACTGATGAGGTGGTATGCTTTGGATCATGAGCAGTTCCTTTCCTTCTCCATACTCTTCTCTTCCCATCACTCTGGTACAAGTTGATCTTGGTCTCATCTGTCCATAGGATGTTGTTCCAGAACTGTGAAGGCATTTTTGGATGTTGTTTGGCAAACTCTAATCTGGCCTTCCTGTTTTTGAGGCTCACCAATGATTTACATCTTGTGGTGAACCCTCTGTATTCACTCTGGTGAAGTCTTCTCTTGATTGTTGACTTTGACACACATACACCTACCTCCTGGAGAATGTTCTTGATCTGGCCAACTGTTTTGAAGGGTGTTTTCTTCACCAGGGAAAGAATTCTTCAGTTATCCACCACAGTTGTTTTCCGTGGTCTTCCAGGTATTTTGGTGTTGCTGAGCTCACCGGTGCATTCTTTCTTTTTAAGGATGTTCCAAACAGTTGACTTGGCCACACCTAATGTTTTTGCTATCTCTCTGATGGGTTTGTTTTGTTTTTTAGCCTAATGATGGCTTGCTTCACTGATAGTGACAGCTCTTTGGATCTCATATTGAGAGTTGACAGCAACAGATTCCAAATGCAAATAGCACACTTGAAATGAACTCTGGACCTTTTATCTGCTCCTTGTAAATGGAATAATGAGGGCATAACACACACCTGGCCATGGAACAGCTGAGCATCCAATTGTCCCATTACTTTTGGTCCCTTTAAAAATTGGGAGGCACATATACAAACTGTTGTAATTCCTACACCGTTCACCTGATTTGGATGTACCCTCAAATTAAAGCTGAAAGTCTGCAGTTAAAGCACATCTTGTTGGTTTCATTTCACATCCATTGTGGTGGTGTATAGAGCCAGAAATATTAGAATTGTGTCGATGTCCCAGTATTTATGGACCTGACTGTATAACAGTGGGCATTCCATTCATTTTAATTAGGGATGAGCTTGGATGCAGCCAAACCTGAAAGGCAGCTGTCAGTGCTGGGTCAATGAGATTTGAGTGGGGGATTCCCACCCTGCAGCTTCACGTACAGAAAGGTGGGGAGGGGAATTCTCATGACATCATTGACCTCATATGATCGCCAAATTGGTACTACTCCAAACAATTCAGTGCATGTTAAGATCTCTGTATGTTATACAGGGGCAATACTGAGATTAGGTAGCACCTTGCAGCCAATCCCAAACTCATCACTTATTTTATTCCATGAAGATCTCAGCTTCATTCCTTATTTTATTCCATGAAGATCTCAGCTTCATCCCTTATTTTATTCCATGAAGATCTTAGCTTCATTCCTTATTTTATTCCATGAAGATCTTAGCTTCATTCCTTATTTTATTCCATGAAGATCTTAGCTTCATTCCTTATTTTATTCCATGAAGATCTCAGTTTCATCCCTTATTTTATTCCATGAAGATCTTAGCTTCATTCCTAATTTTATTCCATGAAGATCTTAGCTTCATCCCTTTTTTTATTCCATGAAGATCTTAGCTTCATCCCTTATTTTATTCCATGAAACTCTCAGCTTCGTCCCTTATTTTATTCCATGAAAATCTCAGCTTCATCTCTTATTTTATTCCATGAAGATCTCAGCTAAACCATACTAAGGATGTAGACTGCCATTGCTGAAAATACTAGTTCCCTGGCCTCTATACTTTATCGGTCATTAAGTCAGAACAAGCAAGCAGCTAGTGAATCCGAGAAAATCAGAACTCACAGTACTTTCCTGTTTTTTACAGGTCCAAAGACTTAGAAAATATCAAGGGCTTTAAAGTAACATGACAGCCAGGCAATTGGTATTTTCAAAAGCAGAGCACACACCAAGGCAGCCAGTTTATTATCTTAGTCAAGGCTTCCAGCTGCATGCAAAGCATGTCAAAATGTTAACTGATTATACGCAATGATTTAAACAACTCCTTATTGTAAACCAACATCCCGTTTTCCAATTAGAACGGACCACTTGATTAGAGATAAAATCTAATTTTATATATTAAAATGACATTAACGTGAATTAATAATAAAAGAGATAAAGTGATTAAGGAAAATCGCTTAATCTTTCAGCTGGGCCAGGTCACCCATCAAATAGATAGCAGTGCAATGCGGCAATTAAAAATATGACCTCTGTGATTAACTTCTATGAATCATACTAAATCAAATTATTTTATTTACTGACCTTCACTAGTTTGCCTCATGGATTACACAAAAATGTGGATGATACTGCCAGGGCCCAGATCCAGCTTTAACTCACAGTCATTGAAATGGATTTCAAAATGGATATTCCAGGGTTAGGTAGATGCCTGAGCAGTGGTCTCCAAACTGTGGCCCTTTGCTTGCCTTTATCTGGCCCTTGGGGTACTATTCGTTGCACTGACACAATAGATGGGGCACTATTTCTGCCAGTGACACCATAAATGGGGCATTATTCCTGCCACTGACACCACAGGTGGAACACTATTCCTGCCACCAACACCATAGATGAGGCACTATTCCTCCCACCGACAGGTTCTGAGGCTAACTGAATGCAGATAAGGCGCTAAGTGAGTTCAATTACATCACCTTAATTAGTCACAGAACCTGTGTAATTAATATGTGTTCGGGTTTAAAGGGATGAGGTGGCAACCCTACATAGATGGTACATTACTCCTCCTACCGACAATATAGATGGGGCACTATTCCTCTCACTGACACCAATCACGGGGGACTATTCCTGCCACTGACACCATAGATGGGGCACTATTCCTGCCACTGAAACCAATGACGGGGCACTATTCCTGCCACTGACACCACCATAGATTGGGCACTATTCCTGCCACTGACACTAATCATGGGACACTATTCCTCTCACTGACACCAATAATGGGGCACTATTTCTGCCACTGACACCATAGATGGGGCATTATTCCTAACACTGATACCAATGATGGGGCACTATTCCTCTCACTGACACCAATGACGGTGCACTATTCCTGCCACTGACACCATAGATGGGGCACTATTCATGCCACTGACACCATAAATGGAGCGCTATTTCTTTCACTGACACCAATGACGGGGCACTATTCCTGCCACTGACACCACCATAGATGGGGCACTATTCCTGCCACTGACACTAATGATGGGACACTATTCCTGCCACTGACACTAATGATGGGACACTATTCCTGCCATTCACACCATAGATGGGACACTATTCCTGCCACTGACACCATAGATGGGACACTATTCCTGCCACTGACACCATAGATGGGACACTATTCCTGCCACTGACACCAATGCTGGGGTGCTATTTCTCCTACTCACACCAACCATGGAGGAGATTATTCTTTCCACTAATACCAATACTTCCTACTGCCCACAGGCATTAAGTAACTATTTTACTCCTGCTGATCACCAAATCTGCAGCATTTTGTACTCCCACTGGCCACAATCCAGCTCTCCTAACGTCTGAAGGACAGTAACCTGGCCCTTTGCTTGGAAAATTTGGAGACCCCTGTGCTGGAGAGTTAAAACACTTGACAACTTCCTATATATTTTGGGGACTGGTGGGATCAGGGCCAAATTTCCATTACTGGAGCCTATTGGAGCCTCTGCTTGGATCATCTCTTTTACACAGAACATTTTCTTGCTTCCCTGGTCCTGATCTGGCTTACTGTATTGTGAAAATACAAATAAGGCTACTGTATATGATAAGAATGCTTCCTCTTTGTCTTTGTTGGTGGCAGCAAAAAGGTTAAAGCGTAACTTCCCCCTTTCACAGACAATTAAAAGATAAACTAACGCCAAATATCCTGGCACTCCTCGGGACCCTCTGCAGATAGTGGCTATGATGCCCCATGCTGCAGGTGTAGCAGCCTGTTCACCGCACTACACAGTCCTGGAGTGAGAATCCATCATAATGCTTTTGGATATTTATTATAGCAAAAAGTAAAAAAAAAAAAAAAGTTTTATTTTTTTCAAAATCGTCGCTCTTTGTTTATAGCGCAAAAAATAAAAACCGCAGAGGTGATCAAATACCACTAAAAGAAAGCTCTATTTGTGGGAAAAAAGGATGTCAACTGTCTTTGGGTACAACGTCGCACGACTGCGCAATTGTCAGTTAAATTGACGCAGCACCGTATTGCAAAAAGTGCTCCGGTCAGGAAGGGGGTAAATCCTTCCGGGGCTGAAGTGGTTAAATCACCATTAAAAAGGTTTGATTTAGATCGCAATTTTTAAAGAGCAACTGTTATCTCTGTCCCGCAGCGCTTCTCCTCTGACCCACTGTTGACTCGCCGACAGCCCCATTCACTTTGATGGGATGGCTGGTGATGCGGCAGTGACACAACAAGGTGAGGGACGTGGCGGCAGTAGGTGAGTGGATGCCCGCTAACAGTCACTGCCATGATGGATCTGAAATGACAGGTGCTCTTTAAATGTAAGGACTAATTCTTGCTGGTAGTTAGAATATTTAATAATTGCAAACAAAATGAAAGTTTCTTATTTAGAATAATAAGCTGTCAGGTTTGTAAAACAGCGATATCAGAACCGATTCAATCATACAGTTTGTAGTGTACATAGATTTGCAAAACAATGGGATAAAGGAATATAGCTGAACTTTGTTTAATCTCATGGTTATTGTGAAATTGTGTAAATGCATCAATGCGGTGCATGTTATCTTGGCTTGCAGAGCTTGGATTCATTGAATGAGTTTACCAAAAATATAAATATTGCAGAATATACAGCCTCATGCTACATAACTAAGCTCCATTTCATGTGGAATAAACTAAATTATTAATGTATCTTAAATAGAAAACCATCTTTAGATAGATGTTTTACTCCAAAAGCATTTTATTCAAATAAATTTGATAAAAATCGTTTTTGTTTTGTTTTTTAAAGCATTGATTTGTATCCACCGTGTCTGTAATTAACAGAGGAGAACTGGGCAGGCCTAAGACAAGGGTTTGAGATAACAGTGCAGAGTGCACTGGAAAGTACTGGATTACTGGCAGGATTAACAGGCTTTTGCATTTATTGGCTGGGTGTAACAACACATTTTCAAAGGTATATTTAATGGAGCGAAATATTGCAAATACAAGACGTTTAATGTTAGGGTTTACATACACTTCAACACAAACTGGAGGAACTTTTTAATTTTAGTACAGCTGCATGGTTTGCTGGATATATATTAAAAAATTAAAAAAAACTGATCTGTTGCCCTGCTACTGTAGTACACAGGGGTCTCACATATGTGAGGGGCACCAGAATTGTTTTTCCGGATGGAGAAAACATTTTTTTTTGTTTTCTCCGGGTTTCATAATTTCCGGATTAGGGTCTGGTTGCCCAGAGGCTTCAAAGAGCTTTGGGTGGGAGAAGTCTCTACCCCTGTGCCCCTGTTCACAGGTCTTAACTGACTGAGGCCCTCATCCTGCTGCTGACTTACTGCCATCATGCCTCTGCCTGCCACATGAACTGAACACACCTATGCCTGCTACCTGGACTATGGAAGTAATTAGCTGTAGCAAGAGGCAGTATGTTTATGAAGGGCTGGAGAGTTACCACCAATGAGTGACTGCAGGTAACAGTGCACCAGGACCAAGCACATCCCTGCCTGCTGTCTGGACCAATGCTCTCCTCGGTGGACACTACTAAAACCGCAAGTAATACTTTTTTTTTACCCTTTCCTCAATAGAATTTATTTTGGAGTGTAATTTTTAGTATGTACATGCTATGTGTTAGAAATATGAAGGGCCTTCGAAAAAATTAAAGGTTGTCAGGAAATGATATGTGTAATTTATGTTCCTAGAACCCCTGGCAGTGCTACTTGGATGTTGGGCCTCTGTATGTGGCCAGGCTGTGTAAAAGTCTCACATGTGTGGTATTTCTATACTCAGGAGGAGTAGCAGAATGTATTTTGGGGTGTCATTTTTGCTATTTACATGCTATGTGTTGTAAATATCTTATAAATGGACAACTTTGTGTAAAAAAAAAAAGAAAAAAATTGGTTTCATTTTTTTCCCCACATTTTCCAAAAACTTCTGGAAAAAAATGACATGTTTAAAAGACTCATTATACCTCAAAGATTATATGTTGGGATGTTTGCTTTCCTAAATGGGGTCATTTTGTGGGCAATTCAATTGTCCTGGTGCTCCAGGGCCTTCAAAAATGTGATAGGTCGTCATGACATTAGATGTGTGATTTATGTCCCTAGAATACCTGATGGTGCTCCTTGCATGTTGGGCCTCTGTATGCGGCCAGGCTGTGAAAAACTCTCACACATGTGCTATTGCCATACTCAGGAGGAGTAGCATAATGTGTATTGGGGTGTAGTTGCAAGTATGCATATACCATGTGAGAGAAAAAAACTGTTAATATGACAATTTTGTTAAAAAAAAAAAAAGAAATCTTCAATTTGCAAAGAATTGTGGGAAAAAAATTACAACTTCAAAAAACTCACCATGCGACTTACTAAATACCTTGGAATGTGAACTCTCTAAAACAGGGTAATTTAACTGACTTGTGTCTCAAGAATTTAGATTGACCTTCAGTACATCAGGTGTGATCAATTTTCAGTGATTGGCACCATAGCTTGTAGACTCTAATGCCTCGTACACACGGTTCGACGATCGCACGTATGATCGTGTCGAATCGTATGTTGGCTGTTGTATGCAGCATACTGACTGCACTACGCGATCGTACAGCCGGGGAAAGAATGTTCAGGTGCATGTAATTAGCATCCAGCCATTCCTGACTTTGGAGCATGCGTGTTTTGCACAATAAAACTTGTTGTACCAACTGCTCTGTACACACGATACAACGGTCGTATGAGAGCTTGTTGGTACGACCAAGTTTTCTAGTCTGCTCTTAGTCTACAAGTCCCTTGTACGACCATCGTATGTTCGACTGTTCAAATCGTGCATACGAACGATCGATTTCGCATACACCGGTCGTGAGTACGACCTGTTGTATGCGATCATCGAACCGTGTGTACGGGGCTTAAAACTTACACAAGGACCAAATAATATCCACTAATTTGGGTTATTTTTTACCAAAGATATGAAGCAGTATAAATCTTTGACAAAATTTATGAAGAAAAATTACTAGTTTGCAAAATTTTATGACAGAAACAAAGAAAAAGCCATTTTTCACAAAATGTTCGGCCTTTTTTTATTTATAGCACAAAAAATAAAAAAACCACTACAGTGTAGTGATTAAATACCACCAAAAGAAAGCTCTATTTGTATAAAAAATAGGACGCAAATTTCATATGGGTACCGTGTTGCATGACTGGGTAGTTGACTTTCAAAGTGTGAGAGCGCTGAAAGCTGAAAAATGGCCTGGGCAGGAAGGGGGTGAAAGTGCCCTGTATTGAGGTGGTTAATGGCATCCCAGTCTTAGTCCATTGGGTTCAATATTGAGTTGGCCCACCTTTTGCAGCTATAACAGCTTCAACTCTTCTGGGAAGGCTGTCCACAAGGTTTAGCAGTGTGTCTATGTTTGACCATTCTTCCAGAAGCACATTTGTGAGGTCAGGCACTGATGTTAATGAGAAGGCCTAGCTCGCAGTCACTGCTCTAATTCATCCCCAAGGTGTTCTGTGGGGATGAGGTCAGGACTCTGTGCAGGCCAGTCAAGTTCCTCCAACCCATAATGTCTTTATGGACTTTGCTTTGTACAGGAGGAGTTTTCTTCCACAATTCTCCTGCCATAAGGACCCTTTCACACGGGCGCTTTGATCAGGTCCGCTTCACAGTTTTTCAGGCGGACCAGATTGGACGCTCCATTCAGCCCCATGGAGCAGCGGATGTCAGTGGTGATATGTCCACTGACACCCGCTGCTATCCGATCCTGTCTGTGAAATCCAGATGGATGGATACCCTATTTTTTATCGGTCTGGCGGATCAGATGAAAACAGACAGGCGGTCCATTTTCATCCGATCTATCCATAGAGGAGAGTGTGGCTCTGACAGTCATCTGCCTGCTCAGCGGGGATCAGCGATTCGACCCCCCCACTGAGCAAAGCGGAGTACGCCAGGTGTATTGCCCATGTGAAAGGACCCTTACCCTCTGTCTGGACAGTGCTGATGTGCTGATCACGTGCACTCTTCCAAGAAGAAAAGCCTCTCTAGCAATACACACCAAACTGAGCATGTGCAGCCTGTGCCCATAGGCTGTGTTATCAGGAAATTATCAGGGGACAATGGAAGGAGGGGAGGATCAGAGAAGACTGGATCAAACAGCCTTTTTACAAAATGCAGAGGATTAACTCTTTAGGTTCCACAGTGAGTGTGACAAGCATACTTTACTGCATATACAGACTGATTTTACTGTTGTGGGTTTAGTAACACTTTAAAGGACAACCTTACTAAAAGTGTAGTTGCCCTTTAAGGCTACTTTCACACTGGGGGTGGTGGCGTGTTAGCGGTAAATCCCCGCTAGTCACAGTGAGAGTTTACTGTTGTTAGAGCGGCGCGACGGCAGCGGGAGAGGTGCGCTTTTAACCCCCCACAAGGGGTTAAAATGGGGTTAAAAGTGCCTGCTCTCTGCGCGTCCGAGGCGGTGTGCAGCCGCTTCGGAAGTGCTGCCTATTGTTTTCAATGGGCAGGGGTGGTGGAGGAGCGGTATATTACCGCTTGCCGCACCGCCCCAAAGATGCTGCTTGCAGGACTTTTTGCAGCGTCCCGCAAGCGCACCGCCCCAGTGTGAAAGCACTCTGGCTTTCACATTGGGGTGGATGGGGAGTGACTTTTGAGGCGCTTTAGCTAAATAGCGCCTGTAAAGCGCCTCCGTGTGAAAGGAGCCTTAGTGTACTACCTACAGATGACCACAAGAGGGAGCATTTACAAACCTATATATGAAATATAATAATCAAAATATGGAACAGAAAGCAAATAAAAATGCAAACCTAACATCACCCATAACTTTTGAGTTATCATTATAACTCAGAACATGCACTTGCCCACAGAACGGCACCAGCGTTTCCTTTTAAATCTTTTTTGCTCTCACAAGAGAATTCATCTGCATGTTATTCCTTTCTAGGTGTCAATGCAATTGGTGCAACAGACTGAGCTGAAGCTATTGAGCCCATTCAGCTGATGTGACAATACTGAGCACATTCAGAATCAGCATTTCACAGTGGCAGAACCGCTGTAGCATAATGCAGCAGAGCCGGGGAAAACACCATACTGTTATGTGTCTCCCACAATAATTAAAATGCATCTGCAATGCTGTGCAAAGCATAGAGAAGCAGCAGGGAAGGGGGGGCACTGGGGTTAAAAGAAAAAAAAAACCCCACCATATAGCTTGTCATATCGCAGGCAAGCCAACGTAAAGCTCTTGTATTTCAAGGGCTGCGTATTTTAACCCAATTTGCAGTTAATTCGGATGCAATGAAAGGCATTTAGAGGGCAAGCGGAAACTAAAGAGGGAGCGTTACTAGTGACCCAACAGCCATAAATAAAATATGGAATATTAAGTACCTGTTTGTTTGCCGGCATGCAGATGCACAGAGTCTCCCTGGGTGCTCGCAGATCGCTGCCCGCCACACGATCCGTCTGTCCTCGCCTGGATTCCTGTTGAGAGCAGGGGGGGGTTAGCTTGCACTTTTTTTTTGCTCACAAGTCCTGTTGCTGTCATCTGTCACTTGCAGCATCTATGACAGCGAGAAGCGCGCTGTGGGTAAGCAGGGGATCCCATTAGAGGGTCTCTTCTCCCCCCCCCCTCCCCTCTGCGTTGTATCGGGTGTCCCCCTGGTTTGTCCTGGTCAATGCATCTTATAATGTCGCTGTCACTTCTGTAACTGAGACACTCCACCCTGCGCTTGCTGCCAGCACAGGAAACTTTGCAAGAGCAAAGAGACTGATCACAGACCTATCTTGTGCTGACAGACCTCTCCACTCCCCCTAGGGAGGGACCCTTTGCGGTATGGATTACTCACCCATCAGCCAACCAAGGGTGCTGTGATAGGAGCCTTTGCTGTCACATACAGTGATGAAGGAGGCAGTGCAAGTTTTGTGACAGTTAACCTCCCTGGGGTTGACAGTTGTCCTTGCCTGCAAGGAAGTCCCAGGCTGCTGCTTGCCTGCTCTGTCTCCTCTCCTTGCTGCTGCTGCATCCCATGTGCTGCTGACTGGGGGGGGGGGGGGGGGGGGGGGGGGGGGGGGGGGGGGGGGGGGGGGGGGGGGGGGGGGGGGGGGGGGGGGG
>BLSH010022066.1:165826-187474 GCA_018402905.1 Glandirana rugosa
GGGGGGATCCAAGGCTGTCGACAAAGAGAGGACCAGTAATACAAATATATACAAGATCTCCAGAACTTCAAATGGGTTGGGAGGGTGAAGAGGAGAAGTAGGTGGTAATCGAGGAGAAGGGAATAAAAGTCCCTGAGGTACAAAGCATAGAGAAGATGAAAATCCGTAACGAATAAGGAACAGGAATAGGGACTGTGTTATTTTGTTACAATTTCGCCTCAAGGTGTGTTTTTACCTTGAAGGCGAAATTCGTGAGGAGCGGGGGAATGTACGGTGTAAACCGTACATTAAAAAAAACCCCCCCCCCCCACACAGGGGTCCAAAGTCTCCCTGAAGGACAGGGAGAATGCGGAAGGCGAAGACCCGGCACCTGGGGACACACCCCCCCCCCCCAAAAAAAATTACATGCCAAATGTGGCATGTAAGGGGGCGAGGAGTGCTTAAAGCGGAAGTTCCATTTTTGTGTGGAACTCCGCTTTAACATTGTTTTATTGTGTCAGGGATAAGGACAAGGAATAAGCAATGCCTAAAAGTAGAAGAGATACGAAACATGGAGTCCCTGAAAATAAGGGAAGAGGAGCTAATGGTGGATGAAGAGGAGAAGTGGGAGGGTTGGGTAAATTTCAAGACCTCTAGAACATATATAAACATAATGACCAGGAGAGAAACAGCTGTCGGAACCTAGGGGGGGAGGGGAAGGTAGAAAGGGGAAAGGGGGGGGGATAGGATGGGAGGGGAGAGAAGGGGGGAAAAAAAAAAAAAAAAAAAGACGGGATCGTCAGAGGGGAAAATTTATACTCAGTTAATCAATAGAAGGGAGATAAATGTATGGAAGAAGGAAACAGGGAAACTGCAAAATAAATAAAGGGGGATCGGAGATGATGATAAGTCGGCCCATGATGACACTGAAAAAGTGAAATCACATGTGGGAAATGAGGGTGATAAGACGTGGACCCTGACGACTCTGATCCGGAAAGAAACAAAAAAAAAAAAAATCCCTACTGGTCTCTGCTGAACCATCCAAATTTTGTTACATATGTGGCCATCTTTACTAAAGGACTAGATTGTCCTGAGGTCTTTTCTCCCTAAGGTGCTTTCTTCTTCTTACCTACTCTTGAGGGTCTTGTTAAACCCTTCCACCAGATTGTCAGTTTGCGGGTGCTAAACAGAGGTGCGGAGATGGGAGATTTTGTACAACTTGCATAATTCTCTGGTCACTCTGGACATGAATGGGGTACCCTGATCCATCAAGATTTTTTAGGGATCCCCATCTGACTAAACACCTGGACCAATTCCTTGGCAATAGTCTTAGTGGAGGTATTCCGCAAGGGTATGGTCTCAGGATAGCGGGTCGCATAGTCCAGGATCACCAGGATGTGCTGGTGTCCCTGGGCAGATTTTACTACTGGTTCCACGAGATCCATGCCAATTCACTAAAATGGCACTGCAATTATGGGAAGTGGGACAAGGGGACTATGAAAATGGGGTGACAGGGCTGTCATTTGACACTCAGGGCATGACTCACAGTATTCTTTGACGTCTGCATACAACCCAGGCCAGAAGATTCTCTGGGTTATTCTCTCCCTGGTTTTCTCCATACCCAGATGTCCCCCCATTACATGACCATGGGCCAGATCTAGCAATATCTGGCAGAAGGGTTTGGAAATCACTAGCTGTTCCAGTTTGACCTCTCCGTGTTTCACCACCTGATACAACAAATCATTTTTAAGCTCCATTTAGGGAAAAGACACCCCCCCAATTAGGGTCCACAGGTTCCCCATCCATCACTTTCACGTTTTCTCGGGCTCTGAGGAGAATGACATCTCATAGTTGTTCTGTACAGAAGTCCTCTCTCCAGACCTCTAAGTCGGAGACTACATTCGGTTCACTTTCACAGTCAGGGACAAGGACATGGTCTGGGTCATTAGCCACCTGCTGGGAGCTATCTTTCGGCTCCTCCAGCTCCCCAGCCATTACAGGAAAAGGAAGAGGGTCTCCTTTGTCCTTGGTCCTACCACCAATCTTTCCTTCCGTTTGGCAAAGGGTCTGGTGAGAACTCCCGTGCCTCGTCAGCAGGGGGAGCTCTTTCCTCCAGTCTCTCTGTGCCTTCCCACATGAGGAAATGGGTTCCAGAGTAGTGGTCAGCCTTGACGCCACAAAGGCATTCGATTCAGTAGAGTGGGACTACCTCTGGGAATGCCTGCTTTGTTTTGGATTTGGCCCAAATTTCATCAAATGGCTCAAATTGCTATATCAGGCCCCCACTGCCCGCATCCAAGTCAATGGTAAGCTCTCGGACCCCTTACCGCCGGGACCCGTCAGGGATGCCCCATCTCCCCGCTTCTGTATGTGCTGGCCGTAGAACCTTTGACTATAGCGCTCAGAGCTCACCATGGTGTTTGAGGCTTCCGCGCTGGTTCTTTGATAGAGGATGTCAACTTATATGCTGACGACATGCTCCTCTATCTGGCGGACTCTGGCCCCTTACTACAGACTGCCTTGCAGCTTATCGAACACTTTGGTACCTTTTCTGGCTTTTGCATAAATTGGACCAAATCACTGATCCTGCCGGTCAACGTTGGGACCCCCTCATCTGTTCAGGCTTCCCTGCTCCTCACTCGTGCTAGTCAAATCAAATACCTAGGTGTCCAAGTTTCCAGATCTCCCACCGACTATATAAACCTTAACCTTGAACCCCTTTTCGACATGCTCAAAGCCAAAACTCAAGTCTGGTCCTAATTGCCCCTTGGGGTAATGGGGCGGATTAATCTAGTGAAAATGATCCTCCTTCCCAAACTCCTCTATACTTTCTCACAGGCCCCGGTGTGTATCCCACTCGCCTACTCAAAAAAATGGAATCCATTATTGATACCTTCATCTGGGGGTCCTCACGACACAAATTACCCTGGACAACCCTAACCCAAACTGATCAGGGGGGTACTGCACTTCCTGATCTGGCGACATACTAGATTGCTTCCCAACTCTCCCACTTCTTTCACCTTCACCATACTGACAGAGAAAGGTATATCACCTTGGTGTGTCCTCAGCCCTCCCAACTGGTGACCCACCCATTTCAGCTTCTATTCCCCGATGCCCACAGGGGGTCCCACCCAGGCAGTAAAGGCTCTATGCTCTTCCACTACTGTGATATCTGGTGGCTTGCCACACGGCGGAGCGGGGCCTCCCCACTTCACTCCCACATGCCTCTATAGGACTCACGGCACTTCTCTGAGCTATCCTCTGTCCCGGACCGCGGGTTGTGGATTGCCAGGGGCATTGTATACCTCTCGCAAGTCATCGCCAACGGAAATATTAAGACCTTTCAAACCCTGAAGGACCAGTACTCCTTCCTCAACTTCATGTTTTTCCGCTACGTTCAGCTCCGCCATGCTCTGCAGTCCCAATTCCGAGAGTCCTTCCCCCAGCTGGAAACCCTGCCTCTGGTTGACATCCTGCTGGGACAGGATCCAAAAAAGCTTATCTCTCTATGCTACAACAGCTTCTTGATGTCTGGGGCCACTGCTCAAGCTTACCAACTCAAGTCCAGATGGGAGCCGGATGTGGGCGACATTGCAGATGAGGAATGGGAAGAGGCACTGACTGTCTGTAAATTGGCATCCCCCAAATTATCTTAACGCCTTACACATATTTATGTCCTGCATAGGTCCTACATCACACCTCATCGCATCCTTAAATATGACCCGAGCTACAACCCCCTGTGTCCAAGATATACTGACCCCGAAAGCTCGTTTTACCACCTCTTGTGGTCCTGCCCGGTCATCCAGGGATACTGGGCACAAGTCATGAAGTTCCTGCATGACAAGATGGGCTCCCCTCTAACACTCTGCCCCCATCAATGCATCTTGGGGATCCTTTCCCTCCCTGAGGAGGACAAATATCTGAATATATTTCTCCAATAAACATTATTCCTTGCCAGGATGCAAATAGCTAGAACATGGCTAAAGAAGAGCTCACCCCCTACGATACAACAGTGGATAAGAGCAGCAAACGTGGTTCTCCCCTATAAAAAAGTCCTCTATATGCACAGGGGCTGCCCCAAGAAATATCATAATATTTGGGATAGGTGGCTGGAGGACTTCTCCACATGTGAAGATGTGAATGTCTGATGGATCACCCCCCCCAGGTCGACCTTGCACTCTGCCCCATCATTATGTCTATACTTCTTATTCCCATGGCAACCATTGATGTAACTGATGCTTATATGTTATATTACAAGATGTCTACCATACATGTCAAATTCTGTATCCTCATTGTAGTGCTTGTTGCGCTTTTTTTTTTTTCTACTTATTTGTACATCTGTCCGGTGGTTTTTTTTATGCTCAATAAAACCTTTTTTTTTGTCTTTGAAGAAAATTAGAAAAAGACATAAAACAAATGTCAAATACCAATTCTGAATACAAATTGAACGAATCAACCGAATTTAACTAAATAACTACATTAACGAATCTAACGAAACAAAACAATTTTTTTTCGTTATGCATATGTCTACTGCTGCACTTTAGGTGACCTTTCTACTGTTTATGCTGATCTTGATGCCAAGTGACATCTTAAGCCTAGTCCTTATCACTAATCACCCTGTATGCTAAATTGTGTTATTATCATTGCTAACCTGGTGACAATATATTAAGTTTGCCTTTACTAACTGGTTCAGTGCCTGTTTTTTTTTTTTTTATATAGTACTACTGGGTGTTCCTTTCAGTGATTTACTATCACATACCTGGTGCTGGAGGCCAATGGAGAGAGGGCTTCCCTTGCCACTAAGTTCCAGACTCCCCTGAAGGTGGAACAGGAGGAGTCAGGAGCAAAGTAGCACGAGTCGCCTGCTGGGATGCTTGCAGGGGAACCAAGGAGTAGAGCTCATGCACTGGAGTGGTGTCTGTAGACAGGTGGCACCCGTGAGGCATAGCAGGTCTTTCGTAGCACAGAGACAGGAGAGAGGTCAGTTCAAAGTCAAGGTTGGGTGCCAGGTGGGGTTCAGAGCAAACATCGTCAGGTGGAGGAGTGCAGAAAGATAAGATACGTTAATCAAGCTGAGGTCAGGTCAGGAGACAGGTTCAGGAAAAGCCAAGTCAGTAACAGGAAATCACAGGAACAATGCTCTGGAGTAGCTGAAAATCAACCAGCAACTGCAGATACTGACTTGCTTCCTTTATAAAGGCAGTCAAGTTCCTCCACTTTGTGCACTGGTCCAAATCATTTGGTGGAGGGGGGATTATGGTGCGGGGTTGTTTTTCAGGGGTTAGGCTTGGCCTCCTAATTTCAGTGAAGGGAACTTCTTAAAGTGGATGTAAACCCACCACCCACCCAGTATAAACGAATGACACAGTATTAATGTATATTGCAAGCCTCCTGCATCTATCCCTACCTTGCAAGTGTCCTTCCTGTAAGCACTAGCAGCTCTGTAAAACTCTGAAATCAGTGGGTGTCTGTGTTTGCTGGAGCTCGGTGGGTGGAGTTGTGATGTCACACGCCTCCCCACCCACCTCTATACTGAGGGATTGAGGAGGGAGGGAGGGAGGAGTGTAAAACTTTCTCTGCTGTGTGAAGGAGATAAGCAAATTGCTTGTCACTCACAGAGCAAGGGGTGGATGGACTGTGTATTTCCCTGTTAGTTGGACTTTCTCTTCCTGAAAAAAGATAAGCTCATTACTCACAGATGGATTACCTCTTTGTGGCAAGACTGGGCACAGATGATGTGACATGCTATACTCTACCAGGCAGAAATATTAATTACATTTTTTTCAGGTTTACATCCACTTTAAGGCTTCAACATACCAAGAAATTTTGGACAATTTCATGCTACCAACTTTGTGGGAACAGTTTGGGGATGGCCCCTTCCTGTTCCAACATGACTGCGCACCAGTGCACAAAGCAAGGTCCATAAAAACATGGATGAGCGAGTTTGGAATGGAGGAACTTGACTACCCTGCACAGAGTCCTGACTTCAACCCGATAGAACACCTATGAGGTGCATTAATGCTCAGACTGCGAGCCTGGCCTTCTCTCCAACATCAGTGCCTGACCTCACAAATGCTCTTCTGGAAGAATGGTCAAAAATTCTCATAGACACTCCTAAACTTTGTGGACAGCCTTCCCAGAAGAGTTGAAGCTATTATAGATGCAAAGGATGGGCCAACTCAATATTGAACCCTACGGACTAAGACTGGGATGCCATTAACCACCTCAATACAGGGCACTTTCACCCCCTTCCTGCCCAGGCCATTTTTCAGCTTTCAGCGCTCTCACACTTTGAATATCAATTACTCAGTCATGCAACACTGTACCCATATGAAATTTGCGTCCTATTTTTCATACAAATAGAGCTTTCTTTTGGTGGTATTTAATCACTACACTGTAGTGGGTTTTTTATTTTTTGTGCTATAAATAAAAAAAGGCCGAACATTTTGTGAAAAAATGCTTTTTTCTTTGTTTTCTTCCCAGAAGAGTTGAATCTGTTCTAGCTGAGATGCCATTAAAATTCATGTTCGTGTAAAAGCAGGTGTCCCAATACTTTTGGTAATATTGTTGCTGAACTTTGGTGCTAACATTTTTTTTGTATCTTGTACATTAAAGAGGAACTGAACTCTGAAAAGTGTGCCAAAAACTGCAAAGCACTAGTCACCAGTATGACTTGTGGTCTCCCTACAGCTGATCTTTTCCCCATAACGGACTTACCATTTCATGTTTCACATGTGGAGGCGGCCTACTTTGTAGAGGCAGGGCTTTGCTTCCTCATGTCAGAGCTTCCAGTACAGGCACTACAGACGCTGAGAATATCGGATTAAAAAATAAAGCATTTGGAGCGTTCGTCCGATAATCTATTCGTTAGTGCACAGCATTTGAGAGACGATCACGATAGTTCATGCAAAAATATCTTAAGGGACAAGCACACAAATTTTTCTCGTATGATGCCAGAACATACAAATTTTTGTGCATGTGGTATAGTACTTGTTCAAAAAACAAACGTGTGACCAAGATCACACATGCTTGGAAACTAAAGAGTACATTACAATACAATACATTACATCACTCCCAAAGGTGCATTCTGTCTTACGAGAATATTCGTAACTTTAATAACCTATTGCAGGGCTTGACCAATTTGCTTTGAATCTAGGAGCCAGCTAAAAAAGTTAGGAGCCAGTTTTTTTTTTTTTTTTTTTTAAAGTGATTGTCAACCCGTGACAACCACTTTAACCTACAGGTAAGCCTATAATAATGCTTTCCTGTAGGTGCCCTGCATATCTCCCAAACCTGCACGGTTCAGGAGATATGCAGTGTACTAGGTGTGCCAACGTAATTTCGGCACATCCATGCCTCCATGCCGTTTCTTCACTGAGATCATGCAGTGACTGGCGGCTCCTGCACAGGAGTGATGTCACTGTGTCACAGAGCCAGAGTCGCGGCCCCGGAAGGAAGAGGGGCTGAAGATGGACGCTGCCAGCACAGGGGACAGCACTGGACGTCGCAGGCTTCATTTGCAGGTAAGTGACACTTAATGGGCTACTATGCGATGCTTAGTAGCCCATTATGTTTCTACTTTGCAGGTGAATATAGAGGAATTAAACCCCATCTGGGTTTACTTCCTCTTTAACTAACAAATCTTACGGGTGGAACATGTAACATGTCCTCGAAGGTGAACTTATCCTTCAACACTTTCACAGCCAGAGCCGTTTTTGCATTTTTTGCACACATTTAAAAAATAATTTTAATCCTGCAAATTACATAAAACCCCCAAACATTATATATTTTCTGATAGCAGACACCCCAGAGAATAAAATAGTGGTAGTACCAATGTTTTATGTCACACAATATTACAGCAAAGGTCTAGGAAACACAACATTTCAGTGAAAAAAACTAATTAAAACTTAGTTTTAGGGGGCAAAAAAATGCAATAAATGCCACCGTTTTTTGGTAAAATATAAAAGAAGAGTAAATAGATACCCAACATGTCAAACCTTGCATACTAGCTTATTATGCTATTGTCTTGCAGGTTATTTTCTTTTTCCACAGGGTAGACAACCGCTTTAAACATGTCAGTACCCTAAGGCCTTATACACACACAGATGTTTTTACAGCCATGTTTTTGAGCTGTTTTCACAGCTTAAAAATGCCTCTCCATGTTATTCAATGGCTTCATATACACACACTTATGTTTTTGAGCTGTAAGTTGCATAGGTGTTTTTAACCACTTCAATACAGGACGTTTACACCCCCTTCCTGCCCAGACCAATTTTCAGCTTTCAGCGCTCTTACAATTTGAATGACAATTACTCTCTCATGCTTCACTGTACCCAAACAAAATTTTTATAATTTTTTTCACACAAATAGAGATTTTTTTGGTGGTATTTAAGAACCTCTGGGTTTTTTATTTTTTTGCGACATAAGTGAAAAAAGTGCGAAAATTTTGAAAAAAAAAACACTTTTTTTTAGTTTCTGTGATAAAATTAAGTTATTTTTGTTCATAAATTTGGGCCAAAACCTATACTGCTACCTATCTTTGGTAAAAAATAACCCAAATAAGTGTATTATTTGGTCTGTGCGAAAGTTATGGAGTCTACAAGCTATGGTGCCAATCATTGAAAATTGATCACACCTGATGCACTGATGGTCTATCTCATTTCTTGAGGCCCTGAAATGCCAGGAAAGTACAAATACCCCCAAATGACCCCATTTTAAAAAGTAAACATTCCAAGGCATTTAGTAAGAGGCATGGCGAGTTTTTTGAAGTTGTACTTTTTTCCCACAATTCTTGGGAAAATTAAGAAATGATTATTTTATTTTTTTGCACAAAATTGTCATAACAACAAGTTAATTCCACACACAGCATATGCATACTTCCAATTACACCCCAAAATACATTCTGCTACTCTCCCCGAGTATGACGATACCACATGTGTGAGACTTTTTCACAGCCTGGCCACATAAAAAGGTCCAACATACAGGGAGCACTGTCATGCATTCTAGGAGCAGAATTTTCACATCTAATTTCCTAACGACCTATTACACTTTTGAAGGCCCTGGAGCACCAGGACAATGGAATTACCCACAAAATTATCCCATTTTGGAAAGCAAACACCCCAACGTATAATCTATGAGTCATTATGAGTCTTTTGAATGGTTCATTTTTTTCCACAAGTCTTCGAAAAACGTGGAAAGAAAATGAAAACGCTTTTATTTTTACAAAAAGTGGTCAATTTATAAGATGTTTCTAACACATAGCATGCACATAGCAAAAATTACCCCCCAAAATATATTATGCTACTCGTCCTGAGTATGGCGATACCACATGTGTGAGACTTTTTCACACCCTGGCCACGTACAGAGGCCGAACATACTGGGAGCACCGTCAGGCGTTCTAGGAGCATAAATTACACTAAAAATTTAATTCATACCCATCACACTTTTGAAGGCCCCCGAGCACCAAGACAGTGGAATTACCTCAAAATGACCCCATTTTGGAAAGCAAACACCCGAGGTATATTCTATGAGGCATGGGCTGCAGATATGTACTCGGGTACTCTAATGGGCTGCAGATAGGTACTCCGGTATTCTGATGGGCTGCAGATAGGTACTTGGATGCTTTGATGGGCTGGAGACAGGTACTCGGGTAATCTGATGGACTGGTAAAAGGTACTTGGGTACTCTGATGGGCTGCAGATAGGTACTCGGTTACTCAGATGTGTTGGTGACAGGTACTCGGGTAATCTGAGGGGCAGGTGACAGGTACTCAGGTACTCTGATGGGCTGGTGACAGGTATTGGGGTACTCAGGTGGGCAGGTGACAGGTACTCGGGTACTCAGACGGGCAGGTGACAGGTACTCGGGTACGCTGATGGGCTGGTGCCAGGTACTTGGGTACTCAGATGGGCAGGTGACAGGTACTCTGGTAGGCTGATGGTCTGGTGACAGGTACTCGGGTACTCTAATGGGCAGGTGACAGGTACTCGGGTACTTTGCTGGGCTGGTGATAGGTACTTAGGTTCTCTTATGTGCAGGTGACAGGTACTCGGGTACTCTGATGGGCTGGTTACATGTACTCGGGTACTCAGATGGGCTGGTGACAGGTACTCTGGTACGCTGATGGGCTGGTGACAGGTACTCGGGTACTCTGATGGGCTGGTGACAGGTACTTTGATACTCCGATGAGCAGATGACAGGTACTCTGATGGGCAGGTGACAGGTACTCGGGTACTCTGATGGTCTGGTGACAGGTACTCGGGTACTCTGATGGGCAGGTGACAGGTACTCATGTACTCTGATGGGCTGGTGACAGGTACTTGGATACTCTGATGGGCAGGTGACAGGTACTCGGGTACTCTGATGGTCTGGTGACAGGTACTCGAGTACACTGATGGGATGGTGACAGGTACTCGGGTACTCTGATGGTCTGGTGACAGGTACTCGGGTACTCTGATGGTCTGGTGACAGGTACTCGGGTACTTTGTTGGGTTGGTGACAGGTACTGGGGTACTTTGATGGGTTGGTGATAGGTACTCCGGTACTCTGATGGGATGGTGACAGGTACTCGGGTACTCAGATGGGATGGTGACAGGTACTCGGGTACTCTGATGGACAGGTGACAGGTACTCGGGTACTCTGATGGGCAGGTGACAGGTACTTGGGTACTCTGATGGGCAGGTGACAGGTACTTGGGTACTCAGATGGGCAGGTGACAGGTACTCGGGTACTCTGATGAACAGGTGACAGGTACTCGGGTACTCAGATGGGCAGGTGATAGGTACTCGGGTACTCAGATGGGCAGGTGACAGGTACTCGGGTACTTTGATGGACAGGTGACAGGTACTCGGGTACTTTGATGGACAGGTGACAGGTACCCTGATGGGCTGTGACAGGTACTTTGATGAGGTGGTGACAGGTCCTCTTTATTGGGGTGGGGGGGTGATCAGTGTGCTTGGTGTACAGTAGGCGGTAACGGGCTGTTACCGCAATCTCTTTGTCACACATGATCGGTGTGTGACAGGGAGAACTGCGGTAACAGCTCGTTACCGCAGTTTGTTTACATCACATGACCGGCTGTGATTGACACAGCCGGTCACGTGGTAAAGAGCCAATTCTATTGGCTCTTTACACTGATCGGAGCTGGGCTTTGTCCGAGGGACAAGCCTCAGCCCCGATCACCGCGCTGCGTTCCCCCGGGGGTGCGCACGGGAAGATCAGTAGTGACCGGCTGTGATTGGACACAGCCGTTCACGTGGTAAAGAGCCAATTTTATTGGGGCCCGCAGTAGCGGCGAGAGGCGGCCGACGTCATATGACATCGGCCCGGATCGACGAGAGGTTCCTGCCGACGTCATTTCACAATGACTCGGTAAGGAACTGGTTAAGCTGTAAAAAAAAAAAACCTCAGGAACAGCGTGTTGTGAAGCTGCAGTGCTAGAGATGTTTTGACACTAATGCCAGTAAAAGCTCAGAAACGCGGCTTAACAGCGTTAAGCCTCAGCAGGTGTTTCTCTTCCCCTATTCAAAATCAATGGTTCCCTATGGGGAGGCTGCATGCTCGGATAAGGGTCTGGTATGTATTCTAGGGGGAACCCCACGTCGTTTTTTTCGGCGTGGGGGTTCCTCTTAAAATCCATACCAGACCGAAGGGTCTGGTACCTCATGGGAGGGGGGAACCCTACGCAATTTTTTTTTCTCTTTTGTGCTGGGGTTCCCCTTCAAGATCCTTAGCACACAAGTCGCGCCGCAAGTTGGATCATCATGATCTGACTGTTAGTGCGACTTCTATTCAAATCAATGGGCCCCCATAGGGAACCATTGATTTTGAATAGAGGCAGAGAAACTCCGCTGAAAGCTAGCACTGAAAAACATGCATTGACGCCACTGCAAAATGCTGATAAAATTGCGTTTTTAACGTGGCTTTTTTCCTGGCGTCGGTACTAGCTTTACAGCTCGTTTTTCAGAACGCCTGTGTGTATGAGGCCTAAATTGCCATAGGGGATGCTTTAAAATCCCTCTATAAGCCATCGGTTGAGCAGTACAAAGGAGGTCTGGTGCTAGCTAATATTTGTATATTTCCCCTACATACAAATATCCACTTTTTGGTACTGTATATCTCAAAAATTACTTTCTCATTTTGAATAGAACGGGAAATAGATAAAATCCATGTTCAGTTTGTTTGTTGCCATCTGTGTCCAATTCCAGAGATCTCCCTCTAATTTCTGTCCGGTGGACATAACAGGAAAAAAAAACACTGGTGGATTTTCAAACATTCATACAAAAAAGTCTCATCACTACACTTGATAATGCCAACAGAGACTTGGCGGTTGTCATCCAGAAGTACTTAAAAATGTATTTTGCTTTTAACATTCAATTTTGGTATGAATGGAATTTCCTGAAACAAATATCATACACCGTTAAAAAATAGTTGAAGAAAAAAAAAATTTCCAGCCAGTTCCTTGAAACTTTTTGTCACTACAGTTGAAAATGACCATCAATTTGACCACACTAGCAATTGAAAAAGGAACAAATGTTCCACAAGCAAAAAACTCTGCTAGTGTATGGCCAGCTTTGGACAGCTGCAACTAGAACAAGTGTGCCCATTAGAAGACTCCCGCTCTATCCCTGTTCAGGTGACTTTTGGATTTTCTGTACCAGTGACAATGGTCATCAGGACTAATAGAAAGGCTATTAAGGGTTCTAATCCTTCACCACTCTATCCAAAACTAAAGCAAAAAAAGGGATTATACTGTATATCTAAGACCCCTTTCACACTTGTGCGAGTTGTGCTGTGATTTGGGACTGCAAAGTCGCATGACAAGTCGTTCCCCATTTTTCCCAATAAGTACCATTCATATCTTTACGACTTTCAAGTCGTGCCGACTTCAAAGTAGTCCCTGCGTTACTTTGGTCCAACTTTGATGCAACTTGAGGTCCATAGACTTCAATGTTAAACCCTCAATGTCTCATGAAAATCGCACCTGAATAATATAGATGCGATTTCTGTACTACTTCTGTACGACTTTGTAATATGTTTTCATTGAGCCAAAGTTGCAACAAAGTCGGACCAAAGTCCTACTGATTCCAAATCGCGGCAAAAAATTCAGTTAATTTCGGGTGGCACAAGTGTGAAAGGGGCCTAACACACAATGCGTATGTGGACCATTTTGTGTTTTTTATATTCCTTAACCAGTTCCTGACCACGCGCAGTATACATACTGCTGCAGTGTGGCGATGTCCCGCAAATTTCTGTATATAAGTGCGCAGTTAGCGGGCGGGGGCACCTCGTGCCCGGTGAGCCGCGATGACTTACCAGAGAGAAAGAACGTCAGTGGGCATCTAAGAGATCTACTGATCCCTGTCACTGGGATCAGTTAGATCTCTTATGCCCATGGTAGCCCAGCCCCCCCACAGAACACGTCCAGGGAACACAGTTAACCCCTAGATCTCAATGTCTCATGAAAATCGCACCTGAATAATATAGATGCGATTTCTGTACTACTTCTGTACGACTTTGTAATATGTTTTCATTGAGCCAAAGTTGCAACAAAGTCGGACCAAAGTCCTACTGATTCCAAATCGCGGCAAAAAATTCAGTTAATTTCGGGTGGCACAAGTGTGAAAGGGGCCTAACACACAATGCGTATGTGGACCATTTTGTGTTTTTTATATTCCTTAACCAGTTCCTGACCACGCGCAGTATACATACTGCTGCAGTGTGGCGATGTCCCGCAAATTTCTGTATATAAGTGCGCAGTTAGCGGGCGGGGGCACCTCGTGCCCGGTGAGCCGCGATGACTTACCAGAGAGAAAGAACGTCAGTGGGCATCTAAGAGATCTACTGATCCCTGTCACTGGGATCAGTTAGATCTCTTATGCCCATGGTAGCCCAGCCCCCCCACAGAACACGTCCAGGGAACACAGTTAACCCCTAGATCTCCCCCTGCAGGTTAACCCCTTCATTTACATAGTTACATAGTTAGTCAGGTTGAAAAAAGACACAAGTCCATCTAGTTCAACCAAAAAAAAAAAAATTATATATAACCATACAATCCCATATACAATCCTTCACCCACAGTTGATCCAGAGGAAGGCAAAAAATCCCAGCAAAGCATGATCCAATTTGCTATAGCGGGGGAAAAAAATCCTTCCTGATCCCCCAAGGACCAATCGGATTCACCCTGGATCAACTTTACCTAAAAATGTTAGTACCCAGTTATATTATTTACATCAAGGAAAGAATCCAGGCCATTCAAAATGAATGGGCTCAAATCGCACTGCACTGAATCGCATGTGCATTGCACAGAAATGTGATGTAGTCCTGTGTGACTCATGCCGTGAACCAAGGCTTTAGGGTAGTTCACACCTATGCATGTGGTGTGGCCTGCGTTTGTGTGGGAATGGGCTGCTGTCCCTGCGGGAAATGCAGGGAAAAGGTCCTTGCACCTTTTCTAAAAACACAGCTGCAGAGAAACCGCATTTTAAATTAAAAAATGCATTTTAAATTAAGTTTAAATTAAAATAAAAAATATGTTATATTCCCCTGCTCTGTGCAATTGTTTGGCCCTGATCCTCCTTTTCTCTATGTGCCACAATAGACAGCAGCTTGCTATGGGGGCACACCAGTGCATGCTCGCTCCTGTGCTGTGTGGGTCTATGGAGCCATGCTTTATAGACCCACACAGTGGTGCTTGGCTCTCCCCCCGACACCCCCCCCCCCCCCCCCCGATTCACCACTTTGTACCTGTTGCTGAACCTCCCCCCCAGGATGAAAAATTATCTACGGCCCTTCCACATTGGCCCTACGCCAATCCAGTGGTACTATTCCAGTCATTAAGGAGCCCCTAAAAATTGTATACAATGGCTTTGAAATGACAGAGCTCAATTCCTTTAGGATCCGTGGGTGGATGCCATCTGGTCCAGGTGCTTTATCTACCTTTATTCTGTCTAAATACTTCTGTACCATTTCACTTTTGAGGCATTGTGGATCATTTGTGGCTGTGTCACTACCACCTCCATGCTCCTTTATATACACAGAGCTGAAGAATGTATTTAATAAGTTTGTCTTCTCTTTTGTCCCCACTTCCAATGACATTTATACAGTAATCAGTGGACATTTCAATTTCTGATTGCTGTATAAATGTCATTGGTCCCAAAAAAAGTGTCAAAAATGTCCAACATGTCCGCTGCAATATAATATAAGTCCCGATAAAAATCGCAGATTGCCGCCATTGCCGGTAAAAAAAAAAAAAATGTAAAAACGCCAGAAATTAATTCTCATGGTTTGTAAACGCGGCAACTTTTGCGCAAACCAATCAATAAACACAGATTGCGATTTTTTTTTTACCTAAAATATGAGGAAGAAACCCGATGAATACATTTGTTTTTTTATATTTTTTATTTGATTTGTATTATAGCAAAAAGTATTGTTTTTTTTTTTTGCAAAATTGTCACCCTTTTTTGTTTATAGTGGTAATCAGAAATGACGCAGAGTTGATCAAATACCACCAAAAGAAATCTCTACTTGTGGGAAAAAAAAGGATGCAAATTTTTGTTTGGGTTCAACGTGGCACGACCGTCACGACAATTGTCAGTTAAAGCGAGGCAGTCCCGAATCGCAAAAAGTGCTCTGGTCCTACAGTGGGAAATCCTTCCGGGGGTGAAGTTGTTAATACTTTATCTTTTTTTTTTTTACACTATAATTTCCAACATGTCACCACAGCTCTGACACTGTAGTTTTAATGTCGACCCCTCCCATAAACCCAGATCTGATTCTGAAGAGAATGAAAGGCATCTCCAAGTATCAGATTCTTTCTATATGGAGTAATTAAGTCTTGACTACTGGGCGTTTTTACACCTTTCCTGCCCAGGCCAATTTTGCACGGTCATGCAACAATGTACCCTAATAAAATTGTTATTATTTTCTTGAGACAGATAAAGCTTTCTTTTGGCGGTATTTAATCACTGCTGGGTTTTTATTTTTTTTCTTTTTCAGTTTTTGTTGTACAATTTTGTAAATAAGTAATTTTTCTCCTTCACTGATGTGTGCTGATGAGGCTGCACTTATGGACACTGACAGGCGGCACTGATGAGGTGGCACTGATGAGGTGGCACGGATATGCAGCAATGATGGGCACTGATAGGCGGCACTTATGATTACTGATAGGTGGCACGGATAGGCGGCACTGATTGGCGACACTGATAAGCAGGCACTGATGGGCATTGAAAGGCAGTACTGACTAGCATCACTGATGGACACTGATTTGCATTGCTGCTAGACACTGTTGGGGCTACAGTGATAATATATATATAATAATTATCTGCTCAGATCTCTGTGAGGAAATGCGGGCGATCGGCTCTCCTTTCTTCACACGCTGTTAGTGTGAGGAGCGGAATGCTGATAACCGGCATTTCCTTGTTTACATGTGATCAGCTTTGATTGGACACAGCTGATCACATGGGTAAAGAGCCTCATCATCGGCTCTTTACCAAGATCATGATGTGCCGTGTCCCATGGACACAGCGCACCACCGATCGCGCACATGCGTGGTGAGAGTGGGACGACGTCATATGACATCATCCCAGCACGGCAATGCAATAGGGTGGGCAGGCAGTGGTTAAGGATCTATGATCTAGTTGAAGAAGGGGCAATGCTAGGTACTTTTAGGTGTCTTTATGAATGGAAATCGTGATGTCATCTGCTCGCCTCTCCACTTCGGCTAACCAGAAGAAACCTTGTATTCATTGATAACAGTACAAGGCTTTCCCTAAATGGCAGATAAGCATTCAGGCCAACTCTCAAGCAGCTCTTTCCTTCAGAGCAGAAACAGGATCACAAAGGCACATTAGAACCATCAGGAAAGACGCTCAACAGGTACACACCAGGATCCCCATCAGACTGGCGTCCATGCATTTTACCCCTGCAGGTGTAACACTGTCTGTTAAGTAGGGGACCAAAGGTGAGCACGTGTGATCCACACCTACGGCACATTTGTGATTATATGCTGGTTTGCACTACTATTTTACCGGACACAATGAATATGAAGAACTTTTAAAGGCCCATAAGGACTATTGAAGAGACTGTCACGCAGGATTTAGTTAGTGAGTCCAAGTGAGGTAGTGTATAATATAGTGAGTGCCATCATCCTAGAAGATCAAAACGACTCTTGGCTAGAGGGTACACATGTACCAACCTTAGAAAGGCCTTTAACAAGGCCATGTCACGGCCTCGCACCTCTCTTCTTTTCAGACGCCCCAGAGCCAAATCTCGAGAGACAATTGGGGTGGTCACCCGATACTCTGCCCATCGCAATTCCCTGCGGTCTGCCCTGTCTCAGCACTGGCACCTCCTTACCGGCCACCATATCCTGAAGAAATATGTTCGTTCCACCCCTGAATTAATATTCAGGAGAGCAACCTCACTTCGTGATGTACCCACAAGTAGCCATTACCAATCCCTCCCTATCTACCCATCAGGACCTCGCAGCACGTTCCACTGTGGGGACTGCCCGCAATGCCCCTGGGTGCTAGAGGGGACTAACTTTGAACTCCCAAATGGCCAAATCTTCTCACCCTCGTTTCATGCCAATTGTGGCACGAGAGGATTGGTCTACCTGATGGTCTGTGAATGCGGTGCCTTTTTATATAGGCAAGACCATACGTGAGTTTAGGAGACGTATCGGGGACCACCTCTATGTCTCCTTCGGTGGCAAATTAACCACCGTAGGTAGACATATTGGCCTATACCACTGATATAGCATCAAGATAGTCAAATTTATGGTCCTTGAGGTAATCCCGGAGGATCCGAGGGGAGGGGACTGGGATCATCGGATTCTGCAGCGGGAAACCCTGTGGATCGAACGTTTGAGTGCCAATTTCCCGCCGGGCATTAATTAGGTGAATACCTACAAATCTTTCCTGTAGATCTTTTTCCTTTTTGGGGGGACCTCCTGCCAATTTTGTTCCATGTCATATCCCTTCCCAGCTAGGGCGACTCCCCTCTATAGCCATGCTCCTCTGAATGTAAAATCCTTAGATTAATTTGTATTACTATAACTAGTCATTTGGTCCATATTTGTTTATGATGGACCCTATTGGTCACTCTTGTTGTTCTTTCTTTCTTTACTTTTTGTTTTTTTGTTTTTCAAAAAACAATGTATGTATCTTTATCAATGTTCTGGTCCCACTATATGAGACCCTCACCCATCTGCAATTCGATGGTTGCGGGGTCCCTGTGGTGGTGCCAGGACTGTTTTTGAGTATTCGCATGTGACCCTTCTGTTTACGGCGGTGTTGCTTAGCAGCACCTCCGTACTCGCCTCGGCGCCGGCTCATCCGAAAGTGCGCCATGATTGGCCTCACGCCTGGTCTCACAAGGTGTGTGGGAGGGGTCAGGCACAGACGCGCCAGACTCAGCTGATGCTGATGATCCGGCGTCTCCGTGCAGGGGATAAATTGAGCACCTGGTCCCACTCCTCTTGACGGCGGTTACCCCAGAGACAGTGTGTGTTGTGTCCCTTGATGTGGCAAGTCACGCTTTTTTTGTGCTAGCCTCCTGGCCTCTTTCTGTGGGGTGGGGTGTTCGGCTACCCATACAGCACCCCCTGGCAGACTGATCCGTAACTGACCCACATTGAAACTAAATACATGTCTTTATATTTAGATATATGCGCTGCGTCATCCTAGCTGTTCCTAGAATCCAGTGTATCTTGCTTCTTTTTGAAGTTTCCTGGATCCGGTTATACCTAAATTTGCGTTCTGACATTGTCTCTGGGGCAACTGTTCTTGCCGCAATTTCAATTGGAGGTGGGTTCTCTTATAAACAATTATATACAATTGTCATTTGACTATCTTTTTTCTGATGGGTGTGTGGGGACTGTATTTATCACCTGACCTTTTCTCTTCAGCCCTCTTTCTCTCCCCTCCCCCCCCCCCCTTGTCTCTTTCTTTTCCCCTTTGTCCCCCTTTTTTCTTTTCCCTTGTTTTCTCCCTTTTTTTTTCTTTTTTCTTTCCCTTTTTCTGTTTATATCCATTTTCCTTCTCTTTCCCCCTCTGTCTCTTCCCCTTTCTCTCTTCCTTTCCTGTCCTTTTCCTGCCCCCTGTTCTAGTCTATCCACTTGCCTAGGTTTCTCTTTTTTCTCCCCTTTGCTTTTCCCCATCCTTATCCCTCCTACCTGGCTTATTGGGTTTTTCCTAACCTTTCTCTTTTTCTTTCCCTTTTCTCCCATCTCCTCATCTATCTCTCCCTCATTATTGCTTTTGTTCTATTGTCCTCCTTTTATCTTTTTATGTTTTCTTTTGCTCCACACCCCTCCACACCTTTCCAACTTCCAGCACGAGGACTCTCCTCTGGCATTTTTTGGCCTCCCTGGATGATACATTATTTACATTATCTCATTTTTTACACATAGTTATTCTGCTCCATTTGTCCCCCATGTCCGCCGTGGGGGGATAGCCCCGTGTGGGCGTGTTTCTGGCCCCCAAGTTGGCTGCGACCATTGTGGGGTAAGTGAATATATGAATTTCCCAGCTCCTTTTTCCCTTTCCCTGTTTAATGGTGTATACTAATTGATTATTTATATCTATATATAGTAGTTTTAATACCCTAGCTGTGTTTTGATGAGAATATCTCCTGAAGAAGCGGAACTCCCGCAAAACCGGTCTAGAACATCAGAGAATATATACAACCTACCAATGATGGGCCAATGGTGCCCCTCCCAGGGACCACTATAGGCACCTTATGTAAATCCCATTGGGAGATGTATTTCACACTGTATAAGTGATTTTACTAGATGTTATGTATGTAATTGATTTCAATAAATTGTTTTAATTATTGTACATACAATTGTGTTATCCTTGAGTGCCGAAATTTTAACCTTAAGCAAATATTCAATATTTCAATACTGTAGCACTGGTTACATAAGGCATTTATTAGTTTTTATTTGTAATACTTTACTTATTAATAGGATTACCGTAACACAGGAAGGAGGAGGACACTAATTATTTGCTCACGGAAATAAGTTTAATACACACACACTGGAGGTTAATATAATTTTATTTAGCACTTTATCAAACATTTACATATTGCACTTAGCACTTTTTTTTCACACTGTACTCTAGCAGCGCCACATCCCTTCATAAATAATATACATCTCTTTATAGTTTATCCTTTTTTTAATCAAGTAAAAAATTAAATAGTGCATAATTATATTTTGCATTTCTTCCAGACCGTAGATGGAGCTTAAACTAGCCATACACTGTTGATTTCTTTGGCTTAGCCTGTGGGACCACCCACAGTAAACAGCACAGGCTCTCTGCCCCCCCCCCCCCCCGAATCACACTGCTGCCTTATACACATGCAGCGCCCCCATAGTGTAGGCATTTTTGTGAGATAGGGTTTTTTGCAGAAGAGGCAAAATTGAATCTGGCCTCAGTGTAAGAGCAGGCCTGAATGTTTTGATCTGGGCTTGGGGAATGGCTCAGGTAGGACTGGGGCTGGGGCGGTCCAACAGATGATGTCACTAAACCCTCCTACCTTCTGGGAAGCACTGGAACTTTCCAGAATGAAGGAGGGACAAGAGGTGTCATCATCTGGAGTGTTATGGGAAGCCCTGACCAATCCCCAATCTGGATTGGCAGGGGGCAGGCCTTCTCATATACTCGGGGTGGGGCCAGTCTGGGAGGAGAGTTATTGGAGGTGGAAGTCTGAACATGTAGCAGGAATTGCTGTGGAGTCCTCTACCTGGGAGGAAGCCTCCAGTCTGGGGGGATGACCTTGAGGCCCCTGGAGGTTCGGGTGCAGCCAGGAGTGGAGGTGATTCCTGGAGTCATACAAAGGAACAGGAGAGCAGCAGAGGTGCTACTAAGAGACTTTAAAGTGTCCACTGGAGTCAGTGAGTGACAGACCCTGGGAGCTGGAGGAGCAAGTGATGGAGCAGGCTGGGAGAGGAATAGTGGACAATCTGTGGAAACCTTGGGAGCCAGTCAGGGGAAGGAGTGTCACTGTGAGGAAAAGCAGGTTGGTGAGACCTGGAAGAGGGATGGGCTGGGATTTGTAGTCCTTCAAAGGCCCAGCTAGCACCAACGTACTAAGCTACATATTCAGGGGGCTGTGATCCCTGGCCTATAATGGGTGCTCCTGAGGTCCTGCTGACACAGTGTAGGCCTCACCATATGTTAGCCGCGGTGAAGAGAAAGAAATAAAGAAGCTTGATAAATTTCCTTTCAAGCTGGGAACCAAGTAATGTACTGGAGAGAAGTGCAGGAGCAATAGTCTGCAAGTATATTGCTGGAGAGAGAACTGTGAGGAGAAACGGTCAGAAAGCTGAGTGCTGGAGAGTTGTGAGGAGTAACAGTCTGCAGAAGCATAATCTGCAGGGCAGGTGTGCATATCCAAGTTATTTCACCTAAATAAAACAACAAAAACCAGAGCCGGCCTGGTTAGTGTCAGTATGGGGGGATTGAGGGCAGCTATCAGGTGAACCACAACTAATGCTACTCCCAAGGGAGCACATGGATACACACACAATGCTCCAGCTCTCTGCCCCCCTCCCCCTGGATCACACTGCTGCACTTTACATAAAAGCCCCCCCCACCCGCACTCTGCATCGCGTTGCTGCCTTATACACACAATGCTCAGGCTCTCTGCCCCCCTCCCCCTGGATCTCAC
>BLSH010022066.1:196983-222885 GCA_018402905.1 Glandirana rugosa
AGGTGGTTTTTTTAACACGATATTCTTTTTAAACAACGCGATTTTTGAATCACAATATTTGTTTAAGTTACACATATTGAGTTTATCAATAATTGTATTTGTATAACACGTTTATTAATGTTTACTTTTAACACTTGACTTACTTTGTTTCAGGTTTTTTATCCTACTTTTTATTTCAGGGCACTACACACTTTTCCAGTCGGCACCACTCCTTTTTTATACTTTTGGTCCCTGCAGAGGGCTATATCTGCATGCGTGATTAGACCTTAGCTAGCGATAGCGGGTCTCTGCATCTGGTAAGAGTTTATACTCACCCTTACCTTGTCACTGGAGGTGTTTGCACGCTCTATGGTGGTGGAAGTTGGAGAGATCTATCTCTGGACTATATTGGATGTGATAATTCCCTGTTATATATATTTTTTCCTCACCACGGCTGACCTTTTCACACATCACGGGACTTTATTTTTCATCCTATTTTTTGGACTTTGTTTCATTCAGTTCACAATTTTCATTTGTAATTATTTGCACAATATGTTTATGTTAATAACTATTTGAGTTATACACATTGAATTTGTTTATAACACTAAGTTTTTAGCGCAACAAATTTTTCTTATAGCACAATTTTTTTGGTGGAATATCGCACTATTTTTTGTTGCAGCTGTTACACATTTTTATTCCAGAAGCGCAGTATTGTTCTGAATAGTTGTATGAGACCTATAAAGCAAGATAAAACTGAGAGTCTCAGTAAGAGATTGACAAACTGCACAGGAGGCAATATGTTGTGCATTTTTGCTGTTGACACAGATAAGAATGTATAGACATTTGGTTTTATCCAAATGATATTTAAATTGCATGAATGCCATTAACAGGTTTGACTTTTTAAGGCTTGGATACCGCAATAATTCGATTTTTGTATCTTTATGGTTTATAGGGGTGGACTTGCTTAGGTTTGCATATTTAGGTGTATCAAGGCAGTGAGTCCATTAGCAGACCAGATAGTTTTTTTCCAGTGGTGATTTTATGGCGGAGTAAGAATCTTCAACAACTCAAGGCTAACATCATAGTGGATGGACAGGACCTCACTAGGGTGTAGCTAAGCTACATAGTCAGCTAAGCTGACTATGGGTCACATGACTAGTGTACCCCAGATGTAACCCTACTGCCAAACTACAGAAGCCCCCCCCCCCCCAGTGTTTACCACTTATATTATTAAATAACAAAACCAACACCAATTTGGAGAAAATTTTGGCCACAAGGCCATTTATTAACAAAACCAAAAAATTAGCTTTCCTTAAAACCGAAACAGTAATACTGAATAATATATTTAAAGGTTGCTGGTCTTAGGAGGCCCCTACGAAACCACATCCTTTTGTATCTGCACGACTACTAACAGCTCCCCAGCCACGCAACACCAGCTCGGGGACAACCACCTCTTTGCAGATAGTTTCTCTTTTCCTCTTCCCAGTTAGATCATTGTTAACTGAGATACCACAGAAGACTCCATACCTTAGATGGGTCCTTACACTAAGTAACTGAAAATCTGAAAGCCTCTAAAGACCCTAACCGCCACCGCTCACAGGTGTAAAGCCTTACACCAGTGAGCTCCACCAAAAACTCAAAGCTCACTGAATCCCATCCTGCAAACCCAGGAACCATAGAGCTCCAGCCGCAGGGCGGACAGCTTGTTTTCCGGTAAACTGCATTCCATGGCTTGCGAATTGATAACCATGCTGAAAAAACAAATGGATGAGGTAGGACCCACCATCTGGTCAGCCACCAAGGGAATATCGAACTGATCCGCAACATGCTGGTAATTGGCCAACAAAACACCACACAAATTGGATGAGGGAGTCCTCACACACAAGAAGTCGTCCAGATAGTGAATAACCAAGTTAACCCACGACACCTCCCGGACCACCCACTCCACGAACTAACTAAACTTCTCTAAGAACGTGCAGGAAATGGAGCAGCCCATGGGAAGACAGCGGTCCACATAAAAAAAACTGTCTGGATGCATCGGAAGAAGCCGAAAAGCCGCCTCTGTCTGTTTTGGCCATGAGCGAACCGCGGCCATAGTGCCTAACTCACAAAATTGTGCCATCAAACGAGGTGTAAGACACAGCACACGTTCCCGGATCAATAGCATTGTTAACCGAGCCACCTTTCGGGAACGACATGTGATGTATCAGGTGGAACTTGTTGTGTTGCTTCTTGGGAAAAACACCCAATGGAGAAACAAGCAAATTCCCGATAGGCGGGTCCTCAAACAGGCCGGCCATGTGGCCCAAAGCCACCTCCTTAGCCAGCTTCTCTGATACAACCTCCAGGTGCCACTGGGTAGAACGCAAATTTTCCGCAAAGGGGGGATGCAAAGCAGAGAACTAGGAGTGGCAAAACCAACCGAAAATCCCACTTCCAACAGTTGGGCAGCAGCCGGATACTTACTTAGAAAAGGATGCATCCTTTTCACCCTCGCCGGAGTCGTCCCTCTTACCCACAGTGTCGTCGGCACGCCCTGTGCCTTGTTTAAGACAGCGTGAGAGGGAGTGAGATCATCCGCAACCGGAGCATTCATGCCGGAATCGACAGGCTGTCCCGAACCTGCACACTCCTTCATTGAATTGCCAACAAAACTCCTTACGCTTTGCGGCTGACTGCCCTGGGGCATCCGCACTGCCGCCCCCCCCTGGAAAAAACGGGGAGGGGCGCCTGAGCTGACGTCATCAGCTTCATTCATAAGCTGATGTCCTTATGGTCCCAATGCAGGGCTGGGCAAATAGTTTTCCGTTGGCGAAACTGCTCATCATAACACAGCCATGCCACTCCCCCATAAACTCTATGCGCCTCGCTAAATAACAGAACAGAACCAAGCAACATTCGGGCTGTTTCTCCCCGATCACGCTGGCTAGAATAGCGAACGCCTGCAGCCAATTGCTGAACATGCATGGGATCAAGCGAAAACAATGCTTTTCTTCCTCTTCCTTCTTCGAGTCCTCCGGCCGAATCCGATCCAAGTTGAACTTCTCCAGCGGCAGAAATGTAAAAATCTCTATGTACTCACCCTTTGGGATTTTGTCGCAGACCTCCTGTTTCAGATGAGCCCCCAAGGGGCCCTCAAAACAAACGTAGAATTCACACTTGGCAGTGTCCGCCAAGCAAATAGAATCGGACTGCATACCTACCTCTGTGCCCTTGTCCACCATGACTGTGCTTCCTGCGTCGGTGGGCGGGGC
The DNA here is from genome assembly GCA_018402905.1 of Glandirana rugosa. NCBI lineage: Eukaryota > Metazoa > Chordata > Amphibia > Anura > Ranidae > Glandirana > Glandirana rugosa. The sequence goes on from BLSH010022066.1 coordinate 200,217, forward strand.
CGCCAATGACACATCCGCAACTGCCAGACTTACCATACTGGGCCAAGACCCAGATCCTGTACCCCCAGCTGGGGCTGGCTGCACCCACGCGTCGTTCGGGGTCACACCACCACCAACCTTAAAACTTTTTACCAGAGACCGCAAGCCATAAAGCAAGTCCTGAAGTCCCAAGGCAGCCCCAGACGCAGCGGACAACTGGTCCGTTGTGTGCAGGGAAACACCCGTCAAAGCTAAGGGAGGATCCCCCACCCTTGCACCCACCCCCAACAAACCACTGAAAGTAGAGTTTACAGCATACAAAGCCGCTGCTCCCGAATTCAACGCTGGCGAATCTCTGGACACCTCGCCACCTGCTCATCTGCTTCCTGAGTACTGGGATTCACCGCAGGGCCTGGCTGCAGAACCACCACACTCAGCATCCCCGAAGGCCTCGATCCACCCCCAGTCCTCTGCTTCCTGCTCTCCTTCGGACTGCTGGAACCACCACTCCTCCCTGCAGCTGACCTCTCCACGGACCCAGCCACACTGCCACTCCTTCCGACTGGCAGATGCCCGCACAGGACCCTCTCTCTCGATGGGCTGCCTCTCTGGTCGGAACGTCACCAGAAGCAGCAGCCGCACCTCTCTGACTCCATCACTGACCAGGCGGGACCGGGGACATGGAGGTAAGGAGGTCCCGCACGGAAGAGCTTCGCCTCAGGCGAGGATTCCTCCCAGGGGAAGAGCCAACCGCAGCTGGAGTATGCTGCGCCGGCCTGGAGGGTCAATGAACGGGCTCTTATGGTGGGGTTGAGCTCTGGGAAGAAGGGCTGAAGTGCTCTGGCGGCCGTGATAACCAAGCATGTGGTGCCGATGGCTCCCTCCTGTCCACCGGATCGCCCTCAATGAGGGCTGGTCGGAGGCCAACTATCGAAAGGACTGGATGGGTAGGGGCTCCAAACTTTCTTCCACGTCCGCAATCTCCTTCTGCCTGGCGCCTTCCGGGACCCACCCTGTATACCCCAAGGGCCCATCTCCTGTTTAGAACACCGCCACCCGACGAGACCTCCCTCTCCACCTGACATTAAGCCCTCACTATCCCAGGTTCCCCTGGCTCCCTTGTCATGCAGTCTTGCGCTAATTTCCTTGTTTTTGCTCCGGGCCTTTCTGGAGAGCAAAAGTAAGTGTACTCCTGTGGCCCAAAAGAGAAGTATGACCAAAATAGCTTTAGCCATGCTTCTCTTTTAAAAGAAAAAAGGCATCCTAAAAGTGTCTTCACTGTGAGATTCTGTTTCCTCTGGCACTAGGGTTGCCACCTTTTCTTCAAGCCAAACCCAAACACTTTGGCCGCGCATGGCAAAATTGTATTTTTAAGGGGGAACGTTGTGGACTCTGGTGTAAAGGGGAACTCTGATGTAAGGGGGTTTCGGCTCACAGAACCTCCCACTTACATCCCAGGGCACTCCTTACATCTGAGTACTCCTTACCTTAGTGTACTCACTCACTCTGAGGCAGGAAAGAGAAGGAGGGAGGGGGGAGACTTAAGTCACAGACATTGGCTGTTGAGCTCACGCACCTGAGGATGGAGGCTCAGATATCAACACCTTTCAACACCTTTCATCCACAATGTATCTGCCGATTCTGAGCTTCAAACTTCCAGTCCACACATCCCTTTCCTGAGGCACAGCATGCCAGGAGTGGCGTGTGGGTAGGCAGACAAAGTGGTAGGAGCATGAGGAGGAGGAGCAGATCAAGCCCTATTTCCTTTCCTGTCCGTGTATGGCGATGTGGCCCATGTGTAAACCTATGCACTCAGCGGTTGTGGTACTTGGTTACTTTGGGAGCCACAGTCCATTCTGAATCGTGTGTCCAGGTTTCAGGTGGTCTCCCGGACTGGTGGCAACCCTATCTGGCACCTGCCCCTGCTTTGCTACAGTGCGCCGAGGAGAACGCAGAAGACTGATGTTAGTTGGTCCCTGACATTTACCAAAAATCTGGGGTTTTTTGAATTTCTAAGAAAATAAGTCAAGCTCTAAATATAGATATGTATGAAAGAATCAGGGTGAGGTTAAGCATCCCCATTTTTGAATCGTATTGGGAGGATGGTTCCAGTAAAGTCTCAGTCTACATGTAAGCACAGCAATACGCCTCTGCCTCAACATTACAAGGTTATTTATAGAAGTGAAACTTCCTGTGGTGGAAACCGTAGAAGACATCTTTAACTTCTTGGGTATATAAGTCTAGTTCCACACCCAGGAAGTATGGCCTACTCTGTAAAAAACACAATACACAAAGGATATTAGATTTAATCTATTTTTGCCTTTCAGAGATTTCTCATTTACAGCTAATTCTGCCTGATTATAGTGAATCCCTCTTATACTGTTTACATTGGTTAATGGTGATTTAAGGCAGTTGTTAGCATTATGTATTATTATAGTCATTGACTGTAATGAGCTGTTATTTAATCACGTAATAGTGTCAGGAGGCGGCAGGTCCCAAAGGCCCATCTCTGCTCTGATGCTGCCTACCAGATAACAAAGATTAATTAGGAAACTTCTAATATGACGCTGCACTGAACAGATAACAGACACTATCCCAAATGAACACACCGCCGCAAGTACTGCGTTTTCCTTAATTGCTTAAAGGGCCAGGGGCTTGTTGCTATCTTAATAAAGGAAGGGGGGCTGCCACCCTACCTGCTGAGCCGGGACATGTGGAAGGCTCATCCGATCCTAGTGACACTGGTCACAGGGTGTCTTGGAACAGGCAGGTACAGCACAGAGCCACAGGACCAGGTGACAAGCATTGCAGAGGAGGGTACATCTCTGCCATAGTGTGTGCAAGAGTTCAGGGATGAGGAGCACAATGTCCCCATGTCATTTCTTGATTGGAAGCGTGGTGTCGCCATGCCATTTATTAATTGGAAGTGTTGTGTCCCCATGTAATTGATTGAATGGAAGTGTTGTGTCCCCATGTAATTTATGGAATGGAAGTATTGTGTCCCCATGTAATTTATTGATTGGAAGTGTGGTGTCCCCATGTAATTTATTGATTGGAAGTATGGTGTCCCCTTGTAATTTATGGATTGGAAGTGTGGTGCCCCCGTGTAATGTTTTGATTGGAAGTGTGGTGTTCCCATGTCATTTATTGATTGGAAGTGTGGTGTCCCCATATCACGTGCTGATTGGGGATTATGGCATCTCCATGTCATTTATTGATTGGTATCGCAGTGTCATTTATTGGATAGGATCATGCTGTCCCCATTTAATTCATTAGATAGAAGGCCAGACACATACCATAAAACTGTATGATGGGGAAAAAACAGCACCAAAGTGTAGTAACTTGCCTCTTATTCACACCTGGGCATATATCGGTGATTTTAAAGTCGGCCAAAGACTAGAAATTAGACTGGTTCAGCAGAGACTGGCCAGATTTCGATCCATCTATGGCCAGGCTGCTTGTACAGAAGTCAATCTCTAGATTGATTTCTGTACAACCAGCCTGTTGGGAATTCTTCCCCCGATCAGTTCCGTCAGCCATAGTTGGTGGTGCGGATGAGTGTATTCTGATGGTGAGAATTCTCCCCGCTGTCAGAATACAATAGCTGCACGGCAGGGATTCCCCCATTCACCTCAAATGTGCAGATCAATCAATTAATGTTCATTTGTTCAACCTGCTGGTTGAACAAAAGAGAATGAATCATGTATGGCCTGTCTTAGGCTTTTTTTGCGTGTTGTTTCACACATTTTAATTGTAAAGTGTCATACAAGAGTTTCTTTAGGTGTTTTTGGCCCCATAGACTTATAGTATGGAAACGTCAGAAAAATGCACAGAACACTGGGAACAAAAAGTCCATTTGGCTTCAAAAATAGTACATATACCTTTTCGAGCTTCAGGCATTGAACTACAGATGCCTGAACAATCAAATGTGAACAGGTACAATTTAAAAGCATGGGATTTTAATTATAGAGCATTTTGGAGCTTTGTGGTTTGAGATACAAAATGCTCAGGTGTGCACTGGAACTCAAGGCAACTAACCAGCGATTATTTTCATTGATGTGGCTACTACAGACTGAGGTGATTGGCCACTGCATTTTACATAATCTTGCCCTCTGCACTGCCTGTAGGCACGTGTTCGCCATTAATGTGTGATCACTTTGCTCATGAGTAGTAGACCTAATATTTTACGTACAGCTGTTAATTACTCAGACATGTGTTCACTACTGTATTTCAGCTGTTGATATTACAATGTGTAGGGAGCTGCTGCCCTTTACTGTCCATATTTGTAAATGCCTTGGCTGCTGATATATTATGTATGCACTTCCTGTCTCTAGGTTGTTGGGTTGAAAACCCCAGAAGGAGGCAATAAAGGGAAAGAGAAAGTCTGAGACCACATGTCCTGTCTATTGAATAGGTCTCCAAACCAAAGACGGAAGCTGCATTGCGTTCATTCTCAGGGGCCCTGGACTCCGTTGCAACATTCATCTGGAGGTACAGTATATTTATTAATAACTATATATACATGAGTTATCTTAGGTGGGGACGATTGCTAGGCTGATGATACCTGTAGACCTGCTTATACTATTACTGTTACTATTACATGATTGCCACAAATCACTATACTAGATTGTGTATGTTTTATGCTTTTTACTATGCTAGTAAAGCTATTTTGCTAAAATGGAAGGCGTCAGACCCCCCCTATGATACCCTAATGGCGCACTTTAATAATGTCCTCCCACTGTACAAACTTACCTATTTAGGCCAGAATTCCCCCCAAAAAATCCACAAGGTGTGGAATTCCTGGGTGTAAGGCTCAGGACCTTACACTTTTATTAGTTTCTTCTTTTACCTCCTACCTTGCTCCCCCTTTTCCTGCCCCTCTTACACCCCCACCCCCCCCCCCATTTTCTTTTTCCTTTCTTCTTCTGTCACTCTTTTCTCTCCGCCTATCTTCCCTGCTTTCTAACCTGGTTCCTGACATCTAACAGCATGAGTGTTGCACCTATTCTGGTACCCTTGCAGTGACTATTATTGTAAAGTTTCGCTTTATAGGCATGTGCAGTTGCGGACCAGTAGTGGCTTACACCAAAGAGCTGTGCTGGGTAGACTATGACTTTGCTATACCCGCACTTCATGAGCCTGAACCTTATCTATCCCCAGAACTGGGAAAATACAGAGTTGGTACCCATTTGTCACAGATGCAAAGATTTTTCAACCTTTACTTCAAGGTAGAATATGAAATGTGTCTTTATCTCAGAACCCCTTTTTGGTATCCTTGAAAGGGAAAGGACTGTGGTGTACAACCAGTTGGTGTGGAATTTCTTACAGGTTCTGAAACCCTTTTGGTATCGATATGCCAGCAACCCAGCCTATCAAACATTTCTCCAATGTTATGTAGCCCTGCCCCCTGGGGGACTGCTTGGAAATTCCAGGTCCTCTGCATCACCCTGGCCTCTTGAACTCTCCAACCCCCTTGCACTCTGGGTTCAGACATGGTTTTAGATACACTTTGAACGAACACTATGACACAAGTTATAAAGATGTATTTTGGGATTTTACTAGAACAGCAGTAATATACACAGAGGAATTCTAAACATCTGGATCCTGGATAGCAACTCCTTAAGAAAAGAGCTTAAAACAGTTAAATGAGCAGCTACAAGATAAATGCAGTATATAAGTCACAAGTACCTACTAAGGGAAAGAGGATTTTTGGAAGTATGATTACCAAACTGCAGTATTAAAATGGATTTAACACCATTCTAAAGGGATAGCCTGTGCTGGCCTATACGCTCTATTTACCCTGAATAAGAGACTGAATAGTATGGATAAGGTATGAAGGCCTTTTTGTTTCAGGGATGGTAACAGAAGTTCAGTGTCCAGAAATCAGGCCTGCTTATTCTTCACCGGCAGTTGGAGCTCTTTAAATTTGTATCCTAGTGATGGCACAATGGATTCCAACAAAAATAACAGCCCAGGCTGGTAGAGATATTACTCAGATACTTTAGGATATAGATGTCTATGTACGGTGTCTTTGTGATGTGTTTAAAGCGTTTCCAGGAGCAAGGTGTCTGTACACAGTATTCGTAAACAGGAGTTAAAGTAAGGAGTTGAAACAATGGGCGACCGCTCTCTCACCAATTGAAGAATCCATCAGGAGCCTCCTGAACTGTAGATTCAGGTGCGGGGCACTTGGCCCCGAAACTGGAGATGGCGGACGTGACTTGACTGGAACGCTGGTTGTACCCACCAAAGTAAATGAGGCTGCAATGGTGCCTCACCAACAGCAGTCAGGGTTGCACCCTCTGGAACTGACCCGTGACACTGGATCCTTTTGTGGTAGGCCACAACTGCTCTCTCCCCTGATACGGGGATATGTACACTCAGCAAGGCCCAGGCAGAAAAAGTGCACCGACTGGGCCAGCCTACTCTTTTATCCCCTCTCCCAGCAGCACCTGGATGTTGATGTTGCATTCTGGGATGTGTAGTTTAGCCGTAGCTTCACAGCTCCTATACACCTGCTGAGCGGACTATTAATCCCACAATCCTCCTGGCCTGAGACAGACATATGAGGTCAGTTATTTAACACAGAGTACTAGGGGAAACATAACAATGCATAGAATGTTGGAGATAGTCTGCGGAGCAATACAGCTGTAGTCCACTGTCAGCTACAGTTCTAAAGAATTTAAAGTGGGCTGGCATGTTTTCAAAGATTGGATCCTTATCAAGTCCTCTGTAGCAGGCCTCATATTTTATATACAGCGCCTCATCCGGTCACAGGAAGTTGGTCTAGATGTCAGACCTCCTGTACTAAGTTAATTGGCACTTAAATGCTGTTAATTGCTTAGATTTGGCTTACGCATTTCGTCACTTGACATTTTATGAGGCAGACTGACTGCCTCAGACCACCTCAAGTGATGAAACGCGTAAGGTGTGGCCGTACGTACAGCGTCAGTTCCGGTTTGGTGGTTCCACAGCGTGGAACGCAGAGCGGGCGGAAAGGAAGGAGATCCAACCTTCCTCAAGCAGGGGTGCCTGCTGGCTCTGTTTTACTGGATGACAACAGTTTTATGCTTTTAATCTTTTAAATAAACTTACCCTTGGTTAAAATTACTACACTATCGAGGATCCTTCTGTTTCTCCACATACCGCACGGTACCCTTGGATTAGTAAAGGACGGTTAACGTAGGTGGATTGGAGCAGACCCTTTGGTTACACCACAACAAGGAGTGATCGAACGGCGTGGACCCTTACATCTCTATAGAGGAAAAGGAACCGATGTAGGACCAAAAGACCCCATTTACCTAAGGCGCATTACCCCTGCAGGGGTAGGAAGATTCTGGTAAGTGAGGGCACATCAGGGGGAGCACGAGTGGATATCACCCCTTTTTCTCAGTGGATACTAGAGGAGCACAAAAGTCACCTTTTTTGCACATACTGTTTGGACTATCCATATAAAGACTTTTTAATACTACGTTTTGTGATTTCAATCAGACATATTTCTCAATATTTTTTATAAGTTGTATCTTTTTGCTCAGAAAACACTTATATACGGACATTCATGGACTAACATTTGAAGGTGGTGTGGGCACATACCACTTTATATCATATATAATTTTGGTTCATTTCTATGATTTTTATTTCGTTATGGATTAAGCATTTTTATAGAAGGTGTTTTACACTGGGCACCTAGCACTCCATTTCTACATATTTTATTGCAATTTAAATACATTTCTCACCACGGTCTTTTGACCATTACTTACGGGGGAACCCTTCTCCCCGCGCATAGTCGATTTGTTTACATAGTGTTTATTTGAGTTCACAACCCTTTATCATACTTATCAGAGACAGCGCCATTCCTGCATTTATCTACACATACTGATGTGTTTGGTATTTACAGGAATCAGTTCTTACTGCTGCAGGCATGCGGACATGTCAGGAATTTAGAAGGGAAATATGCAGGCAGATGTTACCTTAAATCTGACCTTCACCCCCCAAAACACAGTGTGGGTGTAAGTGGCTCCTGCCCCCTCCTACAATTACATATTTTTTTAATTGCTTCCTTTTTTTTTGGTGCTGCAGGGCAACATATATGCGTATCTGTGCTGAAGGTGTCTGCTAGGTTTCGGGACCCCGGCAGACACCTTTGCAACACCTGGGTATGCAAGCACGCAAAGACAACATAATTAAGGAGCAGGACCTTTTCTCCTGTGAGCACAGCTTGGCACATGTGTAGATGCTCCCCAGGGATCAGCCAGATCCCAAGGGCCACTACATTTCCTCATTATTGTTCATGCATGCAATTGAAGTAATGTGTTTTAAAGGAATTGCAATGCACAGCTGAGAGAAAGGCGCATAACGTGCAGAGATGAGGAAGTTCTGTGATGTGTAAAGTGCATGCCTGATCAGCCTAGGAGTTAGTGGTGGTTTGGTGAAACGGTCACCCTCCTGGTGGTGTGGGAACAACCCCCTCTCATTGTGTTGCATAGCAGATGACTTGGGCGTGCTGTGTCCCATGGCCCTCAGGCATTCAACTAGTGGTGGCCCACCCATAAGGGGCACCGCCCCTCCCCAAAAAAGTCCCCTTTAAAAAAAAAAAGAGTTTGTTTAAATTAACATAATCCACTGTGTTCGGGCGCCAGACACAGTGCACTATGGGAAGCGTGACATTGTTGCAATCACATGATTGCAGTCGTCACGCTTAATAGGCAGGGTTTATAACTGCCTTGAGGTGCTTTGCTCTGCGTCTCAAGCCGCCTATTGGCTCCTGGTACTGTCAATCAATCACCATCGTCCAATAGACGGCGGTGATTGATCTCGGAGCAGCCTCGGCGTCACTTCTGGACATGGAGACTGGAGAGAGAAGCCGGACTCCAGTCTCCAGGCTTCAGCATGCTCCCCGCAAGCACTGCCTCTGCAAACAACAGCTGCTGGCCGCATGCCAATTTCTGCACACTCCAGCCTGTCTATTAGATGGGGTACGTGCGGGACTTGTCCCGACTTCGGGCGGGGGGGCGCCGCAAACCCCTATCTGGTGACTGTATACACTATCTGGGACCGTATATACCCCTATCTGGTGACTGTATACCCTATCTGGGACCCTGTATACCCTATCTGGGGCTCTGTATACCCTATCTGGGACCATGTATACCCTATCTGGGACCCTGTATACCCTATCTGGTAACTGTATACCCTATCTGGGACCTTGTATACCCTACCTGGGACCCTGTATACCCTATATGGTGACTGTATATCCTATCTGGGACTCTGTATACCCTATCTGGGGCTCTGTATACTGCTATATGGTGATTCTGTATACTGCTATCTGGGACTCTGTATACTGCTATCTGGGGCTCTGTATACTGCTATCTGGGGCTCTGTATACTGCTATATGATGATTCTGTATACTGCTATATGGTGACTCTGTATACTGCTATATGGTGACTTTGTATACTGCTATCTGGGGCTCTGTATACTGCTATCTGGTGCTCTGTAAGTGTATACTGCTATCTCGTGACTCTGTATACTCCTAGCTGGTTATGCTGTATACCACTATCTGGTGATGCTGTATACCCTATCTGGTGATTCTGGGCTGTATACTCCTGACACAAGGGGTGGAAACTATAAGGGGTGGGGCTTATGAGAAGAGGCAGGGGTCAAAAATGAAAGGGCGGGGTCTGGCGCCCCCCCATCCTAAAATATCACCAGCCGCCACTGCATTCGACTAGATCTACAGAGACCTAACCTACACAGAGACAGAGGATGCAGGTTTGTCAAATGTTATGGAAAGGATCTGTGGCCCTGGGGTAATTTTCCTTTTCCCAACAGAGGATCTCTCTCAAGTATTTGGAGGACCAACTTTGTCGGGTCTTTAAGGAGCAGGGTCCATCTGGATTGGGCCTAGAGTTACCAAAGTATGCCATGTCCTGTCAGGAACCTTGTGCTCTAGGAGGTTCAGGGCAATAGGGGGGCGCAAGGGGCACTGCCCCCCCCCAAAGTTTTAACCTAATATTTTAATTTATTAATTAAACTAATAGATGTGTATTAGGATGCATAAAGTTTTTAAAACCATGTGGCTGAGACTGAGAGCTTTAATGGCCACTTGAATATTATCCTCAGGGAGCAGAGCAATGTACCCCCAACGCTCCCACTGTGATTTTAGCAACTTTTTTTTATCTTTGGCCAGATGTGATTGGATGAACATAGGGCTGGACTTTCAGCATCATCACGGATTCATGCCACTTCTGGCTTCTCGTCCCACAGTGGGACGCAAGAGGTCTCTTGGCTGGGCAGTGGCATGCCACGCTGTTGCTGACTCACTGGATTGTATTTCACACTGTCACTGAGTGAGGAGTCTGAGGACTCTGAACATGAGGAAAGTTGGAATGAAGTCAGATGCCTTCCACACTATCCTGATCTGAGGGTAAATGATGACATCCAACATGGCTGATTGGCAGTAGATGTCTTCTATTACTGATAAGCATAATAAATCTGGATCAGGCAATTTTTATCTGTCTTTAATATGGAATAATAGCAATGTCACAGCCAAACACAACTATTTCAGATGTCAGTGCAGTTTTTGGCAATAGGTGAGCCTCAATCCTGCTGGAGTATGTTAATATTTCTTCATCTGCATTCCTTCCAATAGCCAGGGCTTGAAAGCCTGGACACCAGGCATGGGTCACTTCGCTCCTGTGAACAGGATTTTTTAATTAAATGTTTTGATTTGCCACGGAGGGAAGCCGTATCAGGGGAGCTGTGACCATGGTGAGTGCGGACCTAGAGGGGTTTGTTTTCGCCCCCCACAAAAATGTATAGCACCAGCCACCACTGGTTAAGGGATAGCTCAGCGGGGAGATCACTGTACTGACATCAGATAGTTAGCACAGCGAGCTCCTTCCGAGCCCCTCAGTTTTTCTTGCTCAGCCCGCTGGGTAGAATGAAAAAGAAACTGATAGTATGTAGCTAGTGTATCACCCTCTAGTAGTGTAGGTGCTAGAGTGAGGGTTCTTAAAGAAGGAAAATTTAGGCAGGCCTGGCTGGCAGTGACCAGTCACCGGGACCTCCCTCTTCTTTCCAGAGCTTGCTAGAATGTTCTGGAAAGAGAGGAGGAGAGGAGCGGTGAAGCTGCCTGGGGTGTTTTAAGGAGCTTTGACCAATCCCCAATCTGGATTGGCAGGGGGCAGGCCTCCTTAAATACCCAGGGTCAGCCCAGCTGGGGAGTTGTTCGGGTGGAAGTGCTCGAGATGGAGTGTTGAGCTGGGCTCGGGTGTGGACAGGGCCCTCCAGGAAAGCGCGGAGTTGTCCTGGACAGGAGGAGCAAGAGAGGACAGCGGGAGAAAGCACTGCCGGGCAAGTCTCTAGGGAGAGGAACAACTAATCACAGCCAGGAGGGCTGGTGAGTTACATGCAGTCAGAAGAGGACTGGGGAGCACGTCTCAGAGAGGACTGGAGAGTGCAGTCTGGGTGCAGAACTAACTGAAAGGACTGTGGTGTCGTGGGCAGTGATGAGAAGCACTCACAGCCAGGAGGGTTGCCAGGTCCTGAAGAATGTGGTACTGGGCGCAGTAGCCACAGAGACAGCTGGCACGGGGACTTGCTACACTATAGGGGCCCGCGGTCTTTGCCAGAAAAAGGGCAATTGCTAAAGCCTGGAAGGAGACTGTTATGTACCTGGGAGGTGAGACAGACAGTAGAGGGAGACCTCTCCTACAACTCTGGCTCGCGGGCTGCTGGGGGTGATACAGCAGCCACGGGAGCACGGCGGGGTAAGAGTGCCTGATCAGTCCCGGGAACAGCGGAGCAGGAAGCTGGATCAACTGGACAGCAGAGCAGGATGCTGGAACAGACTGACTGGACAGCAGAGCAGGATGCTGGAACAGACTGGCTGGGCAGCAGAGCAGGATGCTGGAACAGACTGGCTGGACAGCAGAGCAGGATGCTGGAACAACCTGGCTGGACAGCAGAGCAGGATGCTGGAACAGACTGACTGGACAGCAGAGCAGGATGCCAGAACAGACTGGCTGGACAGCAGAGCAGGATGCTGGAACAGACTGGCTGGACAGCAGAGCAGGATGCCGGAACAGACTGGCTGGACAGCTGAGCAGGATGCCAGAACAGACTGGCTGGACAGCTGAGCAGGATGCCAGAACAGACTGGCTGGACAGCAGAGCAGGATGCTGGAACAGACTGGCTGGACAGCAGAGCAGGGAGTAGCCAAAGACAGGTCACAAGACAAGCCGAGGTCAGGGCGGGCAGCGATCAGGCAGAGGTGAAGGATAATCCGGGACAAGGTCACAAGAGACAGGTACTGGAACACAGGTTACAGGAACGCAGAAGCTGCAGACCAAACAGCAAAGTGACAGTGGAGAAGTCCAGCTTAAATAGGGCTTCTGGCGCCAACGTTCGCATGCGCATGCTCCTCGGTGCTCCAATGCGCATGCGCCGGAACGTTCGGATCGTTCCGTGGCCATCCTGGCAGAGACAGAGTCAGGCCTATTAAATCCATGCTAGCTGGTCCAGCAGGTGCAAGCAAGTGTTGTGCTGGAGGTGTGAGGAGTAATAGTCTGCAAGCAAGAGAGACTAGGAGAGTATATACAGAGTGTATATAGTAATTCCCTTTACCTATCCAAGTCCAAAATTCCTCAATAAGGCTGGATTCACACCTATGCAGTTTTAGTGCTTTTTGCATTTTGCAGATTTGCACTGCAGTCCATTTAACATGGTTTCCTAAGTGTAGCCAGGATTTCTGAAATATTCCCCTGGCATACAGACAATGGTGTACATTGCTTAACATGGGAACTCCCTCTAGTGATTGCTTTTGGAAATAGACTGTAATTGCAGCTGGAATGATGCTTTGTGGGAGTTGTAGTGTGAAACAAGGAGATAGTCAACAGACTCTTACTGAGAAGGACTCCATTTCCCACCAGGATGTGCTGTGCTGAAGACTTCTGGGAGGTGCAATGCATTGTAGGAGAAATATTTAGGGGAAGGAGGGGCTAACAATGGCCTCTTGGGATAGCGTGATCGATCAGAGAGGAACCCTGCATGCTGCTGCCATCAGATTTAGGCCTGCAGCCTATGCAAATCGTTCCAGCCAACTGAAATCATCAGCAAGTGATACCGCTGGTATCCACTCTCCAGCAACACAGTGAGCGAACAACAGAACCATCCAAAGCTCATCTCTATCTGAATAGAAGCGTGCCAGCTACTGCAACCGTCTCATCTGTCGATCAGGAGAGCTGCAAGGAGTGCAGTGGATGCTTTACACCTCCCAGGAGCAAGCAATTTACAGGAATGAACGGTCCCAGCATTCCCAGCACCGGATCTTTTATCTTCAAACAGTCCTTTGGAACTGTTGAGAGGGCTTCGCGCCCACACGTAGAGTTGCACACACTGTCTTGCTGCACATCTTTATTGTCTCTTGGATTACAGTTTAGCATTTGTGACTAATCTTATTCAGGGAGTCAGAGGAATAGTACCTATTTGTGCCTCATCTTACTGATTAGAAGGCCACAGTATTCATAGGTACCTATTTCTTATTGCCGGCAGAAGATTGCTTGGACTAATTATTATTAGGCAGGAGAACTGCAATTGCATCTACTCATCTTTTCCACACTCATATACTCTGGGCTATTGTTCGGTATTAATTTACCTCCTAGGAACCTTTTACTTTACTTAACAGGAGGAAATATATATGCGGTTATGCTCAAAAGTTTACATTTATGATGTCTTGGCCATTTTTCAGAGACTATGAATGATAACACAAAAACATTTCTTTCACTCATGGTTAGTGTTTGGTTGAAGCCATTTATTATCAACCAACTGTGTTTACTCTTTTTGAATCATAATGACAACAGAAACTACCAAAATGACCCTGATCAAAAGTTTACACACCCTGGTGATTTTGGCCTGATAACATGCACACAAGTTGACACAAAGGGGTTTGAATGGCTATTAAAGGTAACCATCCTCACCTGTGATCTGTTTGTTTGTAATTAGTGTGTGTCAATGAGTTTCTGGACTTCTGACAGACCCTTGCATCTTAAATCCAGTGCTGCATTGACGTTTCTGGATTCTGAGTCATGGGGAAAACAAAAGAATTGTCAAAGGACCTGCGGGAAAAGGTAGTTGAACTGTATAAAACAGGAAAGGGATATAAAAAGATATCCAGGGAATTGAGAATCAGCAGTGTTCAAACTCTAATCAAGAAGTGGAAAATGAGGGGTTCTCTTGAAACCAAACCACGATCAGGTAGACTAACTAAAATTTCAGCCACAACTGCCAGTAAATTTGTTCGGGATGCAAAGAAAACCCACAAATAACTTCAGGACTCTCTGAAAACATGTGGTGTGGCTGTTTCAAGATGCATAATAAGGAGGCACTTGAAGAAAGATGGGCTGCATGGTCGAGTCACCAGAAGAAAGCCATTACTATGCAAATGCCACAAAGTATCCCACTACAATACGCCAAAAAGCACAGAGACCAGCCTCAAACCTTCTGGCATAAAGTCATTTGGAGTGATGAGACCAAAAATGAGCTTTTTGGTCACAACCATAAACCCTACATTGGGAGAGGAGTCAACAAGGCCTGTGAAAAATGGAGGCGGATCACTGATGTTTTTGGGATGTGTGAGCTACAAAGGCATAGAAAATTTGGTCAAAATTGATGGCAAGATGAATGCAGTATGTTCTCTAAAAATACCGGAGGAACATTTGCATTCATCAGCCAGGAAGCTGTGCATGGGACGTACTTGGATATTCCAACATGACAATGTTCCAAAACATAAGGCCAAGTCTACCTGTCATTGGCTACAGCAGAATAAGTGAAGGTTCTGGAGTGGCCATCTCAGTCTCCTGACCTCAATATCATTGAGCCACTTTAGGGAGATCTCAAACATGCAGTTCATGCAAGACAGCCCAATAATTTCCAGGAACTGGAGGCTTTTTGCCAAGAGGAATGGGCAGCTTTACCATCTGAGAAGATAGAGGCTCATCCACAAACACCATAAAAGACTTTAAGCTGTCATTGATATTAAAGGGGGCAATACAGGGTATTAAGAACTGGGGTATGTAAACTTTTGATCAGAGTCATTTGGGTAGTTTCTGTTGTCATTATGATTTAAAAAGAGTAAACACAGCTGATTGATAATAAATGGCTTCAGCCAAACACTAACCATGAGTGAAAGAAAAGTTTTTGTGTTCTCATTCATATTCTCTGAAAAATGGCCAAGAAATCATAAATTCTGCCAGGGTATGTAAACTTATGAGCACAACTGTGTGTATATATATATATATATATATATATATATATATAGGCCATGATTATTTAGTGTGTTTATTTGACTGTAGATCTACTGTCTAAATGTTATAGTGTATCTGTCGCATTATAAAATACTGCTAACGAGTTGAGATAGAGTCCATTGAGTGGATCCAATTTATCTTCAGGTTCGTCAATTCAATATGAGGATTTATTGTAATATTTAATTTGTCCAAATTGCATTAGAAATTAACAAATGACTTCTTTTGCAAAGACCCATTAGGTATTGTTTAAGCTCAATTGGAGGAATTGCATTGCTTCCAGTATTGATATTGTTGGAGAATACAGGGAGTGGTGAAAGTATACAAATCACTTACTCCTTTTCTTCGCCAGAAACTTTAAGTTGATTACTTATGTGAAGAATTGTATTGTTTACTATTCACAGTTGTTATTCTTTTGTCAGCAAAAAGAGTTAAAAGTAAACCTTTCTAACTCAACCTGTGTTGAGGTCTCCCTTACTAAAATAGAATTATTGGTTATACATTCTTGCAATATGGGTGAACCCAGTGTATCGGGGTGGTGGAGGACCTTCTGACTGAGGAGATCCAAGGGGGAATTGATTATTTCAGCTACCCTCAAGCGGGCAGCGCTACATATGGAACACATTCTGCAGGGCAAATCTGCAAAGTGCAAAAAGCACTAAAAATGCATAGGTGTGAATCCAGCCTTAAATACTAAAACAAAGCTGATGGATCGGTTTTCTGCCTGAGGGTGAGTGAGACCGGTGTGCCAGGCAGTGCAGGGTGACAGAAGAACCACAATATCCAGCAGTCCCTACGGGGGTACCGCTACACTAGCATTAAAGCCGGTGGGGGACAACCATCTAGGTGAGTGTAAATGTTTGTTTTTTCCAATACAAATAAAATAAAATAATCCATAAAATAAGCACTGTCTTTGGTGATACTTTAGGGATTGTTCAGCTTTTGTTTTTGGTTTAATGCTGCTTTAAGAATGATGTGATGCAGCATGGCAGCCATACACAGTATATCAAAGCTTATAAAATATACTGTATGTAACTTTTGACGAAAACATCTTTAAAACACGACAGAGTTGCGCTGCTATGGTATATCTTGTTGGTGGAAATTGAACAGC
The DNA here is from genome assembly GCA_018402905.1 of Glandirana rugosa. Lineage (NCBI taxonomy): Eukaryota > Metazoa > Chordata > Amphibia > Anura > Ranidae > Glandirana > Glandirana rugosa. The sequence continues at coordinate 216,603 of BLSH010022066.1, forward strand.
TGACATCGTTCTAGTGATTGCACAGCTGGTGACACTTACAGTACTACAGATCCCAGAACCCTTTGTGCTGCATGGGAATTACTGCAAGGTTTAAATAGACCATCATCCATGTGAGTCCTCATGTTACCTTCCACAACGTTCTGTTCCCTATTGGATGTCGCAGCTGCCAGGGAGCTCCTGATAGGCAGCTGACTGGTGCTGTCGGGCCCAGCCAGAGTATGGAGTAAACATCGAAGGCATTCTTCCTTGACTAAATATAACTCAGGAGATGTGTGCTCAGAGCAGCCGGCTCTAACCCATGCAAAAGTTTATTAGCTTACTTACATACAACAAAACCTTCAAGGGGCACTGCCCAACCCTTTTGCCCTGACCTTTTGTAAGACAGCTTGGTTTGGAGAACTTGGGCTACAGAAACAATGCCAGCCCCTCAGCGAAGGAGTAGAGCCAGGGACAAGAATAATGTCCTAGCCAGGCCGGAGTTCATGTCTCTCCAACAGCCAGCAACATCACCTCAGGAGTCCCGCAATTACAATAGGAAACAGAGTGGGCAATATGGAAACTCCAGCGAAGGTACCCGGGACAGACGGCAAAGCCAGCAGCTACCAGAAGAGGACTGCATGCAGCTAAATCCCTCATTTAAAGGGATTGCATGGAATTCACTCATGGCTATTGATATAGCTACGTCCAAAAGTCTTGGAGTCTGTGCCAACAGTACATCTTCGTGGGCAAGTGCGCGCTCCATGGTCAAGCTGATCGGAGTAACGAGTCATGGCCTATCCTGGATAGTTGGCACACTGGTTTGTCTATGGAATAGCAACACACTGGCTGGACAAGAAGTTCTTGTAAATCTACTTCTGGGTAAGTTATGCTTTATTACCTTGTATTTATACCGTTCTGAGCTCTTGACAGAAGTTGACTTCCCATAAGGGCACATATTTTCTAGGCAGTAGTCCCGCTAAATAGTATAGAAATAAGGATCATAGCTAATACACCTGTGACCAGCTTGTGTTCCTGCCCACCACTTGGTGGAATTCCCCCCACCACTTGGAAATTTGAATTCTACAGTGCTACTAATGTGATTAATTAATTTCTATATGGCACAACTATGCTTTGTGTATGCTGCATTCATCCCATGCAAAAACTCTTTTGTCATACTTACAGGGGATTAAATGAAATTAGGGGTATGCGTGTTACTTGCACCTAGCCTCCTGCTGGTATATGGAAGGTGGCCTCTTGTCTCACAGTGTTGTAGACACTGAGCTCTTCATTCTGTATTCTAAATGGAGACAAGGCTCTGACATGAGCGACTTGATTTCATGCTGTAACACAAAAAAAAATGACCAAGACCCCTGCATGAAAGCTGTTTCTTGGTCTCAAAGTAAGTGGTCTGAAAAAAGTATATCTAAAGCCAAAACGTTTTAAAGTGGAAAAGTGAACTCCCTGAAATCTTGGCCTTACATGCACAATCCTTGCTGTGCTGGACCAGCATAACCACGAAAAGTTGGAAGTGCTTGCAATGGATGGCACCATGCAAGATCAGAATCATAAAGTAGGAAATCAACAACATTCCAAAACGTGTTTCAGCAGTTAATTAAGTCTGCCTTTACACATGCACATTGCACATGAACTTTAATGGCATCCCCAGGCTTAGTCCGCAGGGTTCAGTATTGAGTTGGCCCATCCTTTGCAGCTATAACAGCTTCAACTCTTTTGGGAAGGCTGTCCACAAGGTTCAGAAGTCTGCCTAGGAGAATGTTTGACCATTCTTCCAGTGTGGACAAGAAGGCCTGGCTCGCATTCTCCTCTCTAATTCATCCCAAAGGTGTTCTATCGGGTTGGGGCCAGGACACTTTGCAGGCCAGTCAAGTTCCTCCACCCCAAACTCGCTCATCCATGTCTTTATGGACCTTGTTTGTGCAGGAGAATTCTGTCAAAGGTGAGAGGAAACCCCCTCTAACACAATGATCACCAGCACAGGTGTCCCTCCTGGAAGATTTCCCATCACCTCCTATCATGGTGACATCTGTTAAATTTAGATTTCGCATCACCAAGTTCCAGTAACAATGGTCACCAGGACAAATAGAGGGTGAACAATCCCAGTAGGGACTTGGGCAGCAATGAATTGTTGACAGGGATTCAAACCTTTCCCTACCATTTAAAAGAAAGTTTTGGCTAGAGATACACTGTAAAGGAAACCAGTATCCAGGAGGGATTGTCATCGCCAACCTTCATAAAGCAAAACTATGCTGCATCAGAGCACCAAAAATACTATTTGATTCATTTTTAATTTTCAACACCAACCCACCCACCCATCCATGTCTGCATGCTTTATTTTGCTGAGAAATGGCTTTGTAAAACACCCCTATCAATTCTTGGCCTGGTCATCTTGCATAAGGGCAGATGATTCATGTAGCATTTACTTCCTGGAATCCATCTTCACTTCACTCAGGCATGTAGGAAGGAAGGTGTGCTTAGCTAGGAAAACTCCTCCTCCTCACCCGAAGACTCATGGGATTTATGGCATCATTTGCCTAAGCTAGTAAACCAGGAAGAATCTAGAGAAATGTAAAAAAAAGTTTAAAACAAGTAAATATAATATAATTCCATATCTATTTAAAAATGCCAGCAGCATGAGGATTAAAAATAGTCAACACCCCCTAGCATTTCTTGGTGTGGCCATCTTGAGTAAGGGCAGATGATTCATATAGCATTTACTTCCTGGAATCCATCTTCCCTTCGCTCAGACATGTAGAAAGGAAGGTGTGCTTAGCTAGGAAAACCCCTCCTCTCCACTCTGAAGACTCTTGGTATGTATGACATCTCATCATTTGCCCAAGCTTGGAAACCAGGAAGTAACTGTAAAGTTTAAAACAAGTAAATATATATTTCCCTATTTATGAATGCTAGCAGCATAAGGATTACAAACAGTCAATGTTGTTTGAAAGAGTGAAGTTCCGCTTTAAGTTGGATTTGATCGGCTGTCAGACATATTCTTTGCCCACAACATTGGAACTACAAGTAACAGCAAGCACTGTCCACAGCTTAACAGTACTCCAATACTGAGAAAAATAGACACTCTAATTCCTGGGAGTACAATGCTATAAATACACCTTACAGAAGATTAGTTGTGTGGTGTATGTTTGAGATTCTGGCCTTTCACCAAGAGCCTGCTCTGAGTTCAGCATAAACTACCTGAAATGATTAGACCCAGTTCTACCTAAAGGATCATGTGATCAATACTATGTATACATCATAGTCAAACCCGCTTCAATACCGGACACTTAAAACCCCTTCCTGACCGGGCCAATTTTCAGCTTTCAGCGCTGTCACACTTTGAATGACAATTGCGTGGCCATGCAGCACTGTACCCATATGGAATTATCTTTTTTTTCATAAAAATAGAGCTTTCTTTTGGTGGTATTTAATCACTGCTGTTTAATCAATTTTTTGCTAAAGAAAAAATCGTATTTTCTGTCAGAAAATTTTGTAAATAAATAATTTTTCTCCTTCACTGTTGTGCGCTGACGAGGCAGCACTGATGGGCACTGATAGGCTGTACTGATTATGTGGCACTGATGGAGGAGGCACTAATATGCCGCATTGATGGGCACTGATAGGTGGCACTACTATGCTGCACTGATGAGCACTGATAGGTGACACTGATGGGCACAGATAGATGGCACTTATGGGCAATGATAGGCGCCACTGATAAGTAGGCACTAATGGGCACTGAAATGCAGCACTGATTGGTGTCACTGATGGGCACTGATTGGGCATACTGATATGTAAAAATACAGCAAATTGAGACTTTAAAAGAGGCATGTTCAGTTTGGCTGAGGAATGAGTCACTAATAAAATTAAATATAAGTTTATTGTCCAAACAGTAGAAAGACATAATCTCATCTATAGTTGAAAAAATCCATGAATATACAGATTACATATAATAAATCTTTATCATGCAAAGAAATACATTACATAATGTGGCGTAAAACATAGTCCTTCATGTTCTTAAAGGAGAGTGTTATAATAAATCCAGCTGTAATAAAATACCATAGACCGTCTATGTGTAAAGACTAAGATGCATCCAAATATGCCCGACATGTTTCGTGGATAAAACCACTTCCTCAGGGGCGAGTGCATCTAAAACTGTAAAAGGGGTATATGTGAGTCAATATACTCTAATGTGAACCCATATAATGGGAACGAGGAAAAGTACTATAAATATGTAAGGGACAGTAGTCATCTAACCCTACATGTACTCACATAATATCAAAGCTTGGATCATGTGAGACTATGACCTGGATGCTGTCAGTGTTGGGAGCTGTGGCAAAATGGACCGGCCAGGGGATCCAAAGCACACACACATCCCCACACAGAAGAAAGGAGGTGTTTGTTGTTGGTAGGTGATAATATTGTGAACTTCAAATCTGTAAATCCAGAAATTGGATGTTTGTAGTTGCTATTCAAAAAGAATGAAAAAGTAAGTATGTAAGTATGGATGTACTGATTGTCATTGATGGGCACAGGCTGGCATCAATCCTGGGCACTGCTGGGGCTGTACTGATAATCAAGGCACAGATGATCAGTGCCCTGATTACCTATACCGGTCTCCCCTGCGAGGAGAGGCCACTGATCGCTTCTCCTCGTCTCACACTTAGTGTGAGGCGAGGAGAACCGATAAACAGCACTTACGTGTTTACATGTGATTGGACACATCGCATACTAGCACATTATGTGCCACTTACTTGCAAACGAAGCCTGCGCCGTCCCCTATGGAGACCGCATCCATCTTCGCCCCTCATCCCTCCGGGGCCGCAGACTCCGGCTCTGTGACTGCCCGGAGTCACTTGATGTCACTCCAGAGGGCCGATTCTTCACAGCGCATGCACCAATGATATCATCGGTACACTACATGTTAAAAATCTCCTAAACGGTGCACTTTTGGGAGATATTTACAGTACCTATAGGTAAGCCTTATTATAGGCTTACCTATAGAACAAGAACAAAAAGGAGGGCCCACACCTAGTGCATTACCAAAACACAATTTAATAGATGTTAAAAATGTTTAAAATGGATACTCACAAAAGTGGCGAGCCACATTGGGCCATAAATTGCACAATGATACAAAATAAGGTGTCATGTGACTCGTTAGTGTTACACGGTCTCAGGTGTGAATGGGGGGCAGATGTGTTAAATTGCTCTCACTCTCTCATACTGGTCACTGGAAGCTTAACACAGCACCTCATGTCAAAGAACTCTCTGAGGATCTGAAAAAAAGAATTGTTGCTCTACATAAAGATGGCCTAGGCTATAAGAAGATTGCTAAGACCCTGAAACTGAGCTGCAGCACGGTGGCCAAGACCATACAGTAGTTTAACAGGACATGTTCCACTCAGAACAGGCCTCGCCATAGTCGACCAAAAAAGTTCAGTGCACATGCTCAGCGTCAGAGGTTGGTATTCAGAGGTTGTCTTTGGGGAATAGACATATGAGTGCTGCAGAGGTTGAAGGGGTGAGGGGGTCAGCCTGTCAGTGTTCAGACCATACGCCGCACACTGCATCAAATTGGTCTGCATGGCTGTTGTCGCAGAAGGAAGCCTCTTTAAAAGAAAATGAACAAGAAAGCCTGCAAACAGTTTGCTGAAGACAAGCAGACTAAGGACATGGATTACTGGAACCATGTCCTGTGGTCTGATGAGACCAAGATAAACTCATTTGGTTCAGATGGTGTCAAGTATGTGTGGCGGCAACCAGGTGAGGAGTATAAAGACAAGTGTGTCTTGCCTACAGTCAAGCATAGTGGTGGGAGTGTCATGGTCTGGGGCTGCATGAGTGCTGCCGGAACTGGGGAGCTACAGTTCATTGAGGGAACCATGAATGCCAACATGCACCGTGACATACTGAAGCAGAGCATGATCCCCTCCCATCAGAGACTGGGCCACAGGGCAATATTCTAACATGAAAACGACCCCAAACATAACTCCAAGATGACCACTGCCTTGCTAAAGAAGCTGAGGGTAAGGTGATAGACTTGCCAATCGTGTCTCCAGGCCTAAACTCTATTGAGCATCTGCAGGGCATCCACAAATGGAAGGTGGAGGAGCAAAAGGTCTCTAACATCCACCAGCTCCGTGATGTTGTCATGGAGGAGTGGAAGAGGACTCCAGTAGCAACCTGTGAAGCTCTGGTGAACTCCATGCCCAAGAGGGTTAAGGCAAATCCGGACCTCTGTGCTAACCGTTCAGATAGTGGAATGGGAGTCGAAGAAATCGTTCCGTCACCA
>BLSH010022066.1:222895-243505 GCA_018402905.1 Glandirana rugosa
ACAGGGGAGTTTTATTGAGTTGTGTGTCGGTAATTACAGATTTGGCGACCGTTGTTTTCACTCATGTGGGGTTGGGTGTACTCACTTTTGTTGCCAGCGGTTTAGACATTAATGGCTGTGTGTTGAGTTATTTTGAGGGGACAGCAAATTTACACTGTTATACAAGCTGTACTCTCACTACTTTACATTGTAGCAAAGTGTCATTTCTTCAGTGTTGTCACATGAAAAGATAGAATAAAATATTTACAAAAATGTGAGGGGTGTACGCACTTTTGTGAGATTCTGTAGATCTTTATATCACTAGAGGAATCTCCAGCAGGAAGAAGGAGGTTCTGATTCCTCTATATAGATCTTTATATCACTAGAGGAATCTTCAGCAGGAGGAAGGAGGTTCTGATTCCTCTATATAGATCTTTATATCACTAGAGGGGTCACCAGCAGGAGGAAGGAGGTTCTGGTCTCCCTATATAGATCTTTAGTGAGACCTCATACTGTGTCCAGTTCTGGAGTTCTCACTTACAGAAAGATATTGATAAGATAGTACGAGTCCAGAGACGGGTAACAAAAATGTTGAAAGATCTGGGGGAGAACCTAATATGTACAGTCTGGAGGAAAGAAGGGAAAGGGGAGACATGATTGAAACCTTTAAATACATCAAGGGGGTGAATAAGGTTCAGAAAGGCAGTTTTTTCAATATGAAACCAAAATCAAGAACACAGGGACATGAACTCAAATCAAACATTTTAGTTGACTAAATTAATACTATTTTAGTCGACTAAAATACGAATAAAACTAAAAAAATTGAGATGACTAAAATACAACTAAAATTAAAATGACATTTTAGTCAAAAGACTAATGCTGGCCATACACTATACGAAAAATCATTTAAACCCATTTTCGAAAAACAAACATTCGGCATTTATAGCAAACGGTAATACCATCATGTAAATGACTGATAAATCATTCAATGGACATAAATGAATCTGTTTTTTGTTAAATTTTTCACATATACCTAATGAAAAGTTTGGACGGTAAGCACAACCTTTCAATTTATCGTTCGTTCTGCAGAAAATTTCCAAACTTGTCCTTCGTTTTTTTGGCTCAAAAAACTCACAACCGATTGACATTTTGTACCCATTAATTGGCCAAAAAACAAACGAATTGTCCAAATGACGATTTTCGGACGATTTTTCATATAGTGTATGGCCAGCATAAGGCTAAAACTAAATTGTAAATTTGATATCAAAATTAACTGTGGTCTGTAATGCATGTTCTTGCCTCAATACCATAAATAATAACATATTCAATTTTTCACTTCAGCAGTATATAATGAGTTTTGAAATTGGAGAGAAATGCTTAAATAATGCTTTACAATTTAACTACACCCATTAGATTTTAGGAAACTAAAATGAGCTTTGGTCGACTAAAATGGCCTGGAGATTTAGTCGACTAAATACGACTAAAACTAAAACAATTGCAGAAGACTAAAATGGGACAAAAACTAAAATGCCATTTTAGTCCTAAGACTAAAACGAAATTGAAATTTGCTGCCAAAATTAACACTGCCTCAAACTTACAAAAAAAACAATAAAAGAGCAAAAAACAAACAAAGAAAAAGAGCAGACTCTGTCTTTTTCTGCCGTCACTTTTCTATGTTTCTATGATTGGATGAGATGGAGAAGAGGGGCAGTGACATCACAACCTCTACCTTATCCATTGAAGGAATGTTCAGAATAGTGCCCCCCTGAGTGAGCAATCTCTTGTGTTCACTAAGAAGCAGAGCAGCTACTTAGCCTGGGACCCGGACAATCTAGTGGTGCCTACTTCAGTGATTTCCATCTTCCACGGTGGTTGGCAGGTATGGCACATACATACTTACATTGATCCAAACTGGACCAATGTAACTATTTAGGTGTACGGCGACTCATGCATGCGCGGTTTGCCGCAGGAGCGTGCCCGCGGGTCTGGTGGACTCAATGTACGCCGGCGACCCTCGATGTAAACAAAACGGATCCCCATTTTGCCAGGTGACATGGCAGAGATCTTCTGTTCCTAGTGATTGGGGACAGCGATCTCTGTGATGTCCCTGGCAGCCCATCCCCCTACAGTTAGAACAAATCCAGGGAACACACTTAACCCCTTGATCGCCCCCTAGTGTTAACCACTTCCCTTCCAGTGTCATTTATACATTGATCACTGCATTTTATAGCACTGATCAATTTAATAATGTCACTGGTCCCCAAAAAGTGTAATTTGGGGTCAGATTTGTCCGCCGCAGCCCCGCTAAAAATTACAGATTCCCACCATTACTAGTAAAAACAATTCAAATAAATAAAAGTCCCTAAATCTATCTCAAAGTTTGTAGATGGGAAAACTTTTGCGTAAACCAATCAATATACGCCTATTGCATTTTTTTTTGCCAAATATATGTAGAAGAATATATACTGGCCTAAACTAATGAATAAATTAGTTTTTTTATATTTTTTTTGGATATTTATTATTGCAGAAAGTCTTTGGTATTTTGCTGTTTTCTTTTCATTGAATGACTAGTCTTTGACCAAACTGTGTTGCCTTAACTGCAGTGGAGAAAAGTGAAGTCAGATCTTGCCAGATGTGTCTGGATTGGAAAATTGGCTGAACAAATTACACATTTTTTACTCATAAATAGAGTTGAGCGAACTTCTAGAAGTCCGGGTTCTGCTGGTTCGGCCGAACTTCGGGACAAAGTCCGGGTTTGGGTCCGGACAGAACCCGAACTTTGTCCCGGACCCTGAACCCCATTGAAATCAATGGGGACCCGAACTTTTAGGCACAAAAATGGCTGTAAAATAGTCCTGGAAAGTCCTAGAGGTCTGCAAAAGGAAGGAAATGGGGGTAAGGGTGGGACAAGTGCCCCACAAAGAAATGGGGACAGGGAAATAACTTTAAATATTTTTAAAAAAATAAAAACATAAAAAAAGCAAAAACGGAGGTGAATGTGGATCATCTTCAAACTGGGTCTGAAAAGTATTAATTAACGGTAGAGGCCATATAACTGTTCTAAAATCATCTTCAAACTATGTCAAAAAAGTATAAATAAGCCGGGAGAACCCATATCACTGTTCTGCAAACATCTGGAAACTGTGTGTGTCAAGTTAAATAAAACCGGCAATAACTGAACATCTGTTCTCCACACATCTGTAAAGTCTGTGTATCACTTTAAATATAGCCGCTAATAACTGAACATCTGTTCTGCACACATCTGTAAAGTCTGTGTGTCACTTTTAATATAGCCGCTAATAACTGAACATCTGTTCTGCACACATCTGGAATGTGTGTGTGTGTCAGTTTAAATATAGCCGCTAATAACTGAACATCTGTTCTGCACACATCTGTAAAGTCTGTGTGTCACTTTTAATATAGCCGCTAATAACTGAACATTGTTCTGTGAGGGGGGGGGCATGACAGATCTACTGATCCCTGTCACTGGGATCAGTTAGATCTGTCATGCCACTGCCAACCCCGCCCCCCCACAGTTAGAACACACCCAGGGAACATAGTTAACCCCTTCACTGCCCCCTGCAGGTTAACCCCTTCACTGCCAATGACATTTACACAGTCATCAGTGGATATTTACATTTCTGATCGCTGTATAAATGTCACTGGTCCCAAAAAGTTGTCAAAAACGTCCGACATGTCCGCCACAATATCACAGTCCTGATAAAAATCGCAGATCGCCGCCATTACTAGTAAAAAAATAAAAACGCCATAAACCAATGTCCATAGTTTGCAAGCGCTATAACTTTTGCGCAACCCAATCAATATACGCCGATTTCGATTTTTTTTACCAAAAATATGTAGAAGAATATATATCGGTCTAAACTGATGAATAAATTTGTTTTTTTATGTTTTATTTTTGGATATTTATTATAGCAAAAATAAAAAATATTGTTCTTTTTTCAAAATTGTCGCTTCTTTTTTGTTTATAGCGCAAAAAATAAAAAACGCAGAGGCGATCAAATACCACCAAAAGAAAGCTCTATTTGTGGGGAAAAAAGGACGCCAAGTTTGTTTGGGTACAACGTCGCACGACCGCGCAATTGTCATTCAAAGAGTGACAGCGCTGAAAACTGAAAATTGGTCCGGGCAGGAGGGGGGTTTAAGTGCCCAGTAAGGAAGTGGTTAAAGAGACATACAGTGGTCAACATCAGAAAAAGACACTACGGAAAGCACAAAGTATATACAGGGCCCACTCTACTGCCACGTGGCATTGTATGGTCATTTTTATGGGGGTCCCCAAAGCACTGCATCATGTGAAGTGTCTGTGCATTGACTTCCATAATGTTGATTGTGGCACTATGGGATCTTTGATGGGCTCTCTGTAGGAACAGACAGTTAAACTAAAGGTATACCTTGGGACCTGTAATAGCGATGATTTTTAAAATTATTCTAAAGGGAAAAAATAACAAACATGATACACTTACCTGCGCTACATCAGAAAAAATAGAAAACACAAAGCACTGACATTATATAGGGCCAGCTTTTCTGCCACGTGGCACGTGTTATACTTACATTCTCTGTGCAATAGTTTTGCATAGAGCGGCCCTGATCCCCTTCTTTTTGGGTCCCCCGCCAGTGGTCCTGGCTCTTTCCCTCTGCCGAGTGCCCCCAACAGCACTTGCTATGGGGGCACTTGAGCAAGCTCATAACTATATGGGCTGGGTGTAACAAGATGTCCGCTGTCACCTTCTGACTGCAGGCTTACTGCAGCCGAGTGCAGGGTGCACCAAGATGGGCATCGCAGTGTTCTGACGGGATGTCACTTCTGTTACTGAATGTGATGGATTGCCGAATCTGACAGAACACTCAACATTGGGAAAATAGCAGCTGTGCCCCCGGCCCCTACCCCGGCCAGTTTACCTGCCAGCTGCCAGCTCTTACTTGTTGACTCCCTCTCAGCCTCTTCGTTCCCAGGTATCAGATTAAGCATCAGAGCATTTGCACAAGTGCAACCCTAATAAGTATGTTCGATGATGCCAATAGAGACAAGATGAATGTTGTTCAAAATTTTGTTTGCTTTTAACATACCATTTTGGACAGCAGTGGCCTGTCAATAAGGGGCGCTTGGGCGCCGCCTCCCCGCCACTGACAAGAAAAAAAAATGTCAGCCCAACCCCCTACAGGAGGGGTTGACTTTTTTTTTCTGTCTGCTGACAGCAAGTAGTGAGCCGATTGGCCAGTCATAAAAGACTACGTATGTGCGCTGAACAGGCGCACACACATAGTCTGATTGGCTGCCCTGAGCCAGTGACTGGATTGGATGCTGTGGACGGGGGCAGGCCTGTGGCAGACGTGCAGGCGCAGCACTCCAACGGGTTTCAGTCCCGACTCCTGCGTAGACCATACACTCCAGCATGCTCTCAGCAAGCTGAGCTCTGCACACTGGCAGCACACTATCTCCGCAAGCCGAGCTCTGCACACTCCAGCCTGCTATTAGATGGGGTAAGTGCATGACTTTGTCCCGACTTCGGGGGGGGGGGGTCTGTCAGTGCCCTAAGCCCCTATCTGGGGCTCTGTATACTGCGATATGGTGACTCTGTATACTGCTATATTGTGACTTTGTATACTGCGATATGGAGACTCTGTTTACTACTATATGGGGAATCTGTATACTGCTATATGGGGGCTCTGCATACTGCTATCTGGGGCTCTGTATACTGCAATATGGTGACTGTATACTGCTATATGGGGGCTCTGTATACTGCGATATGGTGTCTGTATACTGCTATATGGGGGCTCTGCATACTGCTATCTGGGGCTCTGTATACCGCTATCTGGGGCTCTGTATACCGCTATCTGGGGCTCTGCATACCGCTATCTGGGGCTCTGTATACTGCTATATGGTGACTCTGTATACTGCTATCTGGGGCTCTGTATACTGCTATATGGTGACTCTGTATACCCTATCTGGTAATGCTGGGCTGTATACTCCTGACACAATGGGTGGAAACTATAAGCGGTGGGGCTTATGAGAAGTGGGAGGGGTCGAAAAGGAAGGGCGGGGTCTGGTGCCCCCATCCCAAAAGTTCACCAGCCTCCACTGATTTTGGAATGAATGTAAGCCTACAGTAGGTTCATATTGCAGCGATTTGACATGTCAAATTGCATGCCAAATCGGAGGCAATTGCTGGCAATGGCACTGTCCGAATTGGTGCGACGCCGACATTGCGGCGCCGAACCGATTCCCAAAAGTAGTTCCTGTACTACTTTTGGCGACTTCAGGGTGCGATTTGTATAGACATCTGTGCAACTACCCGCACAGATGTCTCTGAAATCGTCCGCAAAGACGGACTGACATGAAGGAATAAAATTGTGTGAGTTCAGCTGTCAGTGTGAAGCTGGGCTAATATTATGAACGAAAACCATATACATTGTTGAGGCCCGTACACACGCTCCAATTATCGGCTGAAAATTTTTGTACGACAACCTGTCGTCTGATAATCTGACCATAAGTACGCTCCATTCGACAGCCGTTTTTCATTTATCGTCCAGCAAAAGCTGAATGAGCCAACTAGAAAACTTTTGTCTGCCGACAAGGCCACGTCCGATTTTTGACTCGTTGGTACAAAAGTCGGGCAAACAAAAGTTGAAAGTACAAACAGGCATGTTCGGAACCCAGGAAGGAGCCGGAAGTGTTAAGTTGTGTAAACACGAAATCAGCGGAAGGGGCCCAAAGGGTGACGCACGAAAATGAATCTTCCTCTTTATGCGCTCATAGCACGTCACTACGTTCGCCTTTGTCGAACAATAATTTTACTAACGTCAGTACGCTAGACAAAATCACGGACAGTGGATTTTGGGAAAAATCGGATGTGCGGTCGTACGACAATTGCAGCGTATGTACGAGGCTTTAGAAATTTGTTCACTCAAGAAAATTTATCCTGCTTCTAATTTTCTTGTCACTATCGTCAAAAACGAATATTGACTTGAACCTGCTAACAATTAGGAAATCAAACAAACCTACAAGAAATGCAAGTTTTGAATGAAATTCTACTAATGCATGGCCAGGTATAAAGCACACTTTGCAATGAATGATTGGGCTTTGCCAGCTGACTTAAGTCGGTATAAAGTGACCTTTTCAGCAGATAAGTAGCTGACATATGGTCAGCTGTATATTACATTTAGGCGTTTTCTCAATCTTCACCACCAACATTACATTTTTTTAAGGCAGCCTGTCAGGTAGAATGCAAAATCAGTTTCAGCTAAGGAACAGCATGTCCTGGATGGAGCTAATATTTCCACGTATGTGACGCTGTACAGATACATGAATGTGTTTGGATGCTCCTGTTTACGTTAAAATATTTTGCCGCTAACGTTTGTTTAGGTCTTCTGACTGTCGGTGAATCCAGGCAGGCAAGCGCAAGAGCTCCTTTTCTCAGGACAACCTTCCCTGTTCATGGTTATTTGGGTCACAGAACATCAAGAGATGGATTAGGTGATCCCTGAGTGACTGCGCCACTTGCAGCTATTTCTGGGGGTTTGAACGGCTAAATTGCTGACACCCTGAAAAGGACCCGGTGCTGAATCACAAGAGCAGAGTTCAGGCTTAGAAAACTCGGAACAGATTGTGCATTCAAGGGCAGGCGTCTTTAAAAGTGATTCAAATGTTATTTAAATCCAGATATAAAAAATTGTGATACCTATTTAATGTAAAAAAACAATACTATATCTCTGATGATAATTGGTAATTATGGGGCACCCCCTCTACAGCTAAACAAAAACACTATGTGATCAGATACTAGTAGTGTTAAAATGTTAAATAAACATATATACAGATAAAATATAAAGTGAACATTAATATAAATTAACAATCCACATCCTCGTTTAAACCGGAGTTCCACCCACAAGTGTAACTTCCGCTTTAAGGGTAGGTGACCCCCTGACGTACCACAATTAGCATGTCATTTTTTTTGGGGGGGGGCGGAGACCCAGTTTTCACAGGGACTCCGGTCCCACTTCCTCCTCTGGTGCCGCAGAACCGGAAGGAAGTTCACCTTCCTCCCCTCCCACCAGGCGATCTTCTGGGACACGTCACAGGTCCCAGAAGATACACTGGTCATTTGAGGCCAAAGCCGGGTGCCCACACTTGTGATGCCGGCGCCGCCGAGGGGAGGGGGAGAAAAGCGAGCCTTCAGGCGGCCACATCGCTGGAGCAGGTGAATGTCCAATTGTTAAAATTCAGCAGCTGCACTTTTTGTAGCTGCTGACTTTTAACTGGGTGGAACTCCGCTTTAAATAACGAAAATTTCCAAAATGTGATATAAGTCCATAGAGACTGTACCGATCATTTTATTAAAATCTAGTCCCAAAGTGAAGTTTCCATATCAACTCTTTCTCACCTGTGTGCTCAAACATTTAAATGTATCCGCACCGTCATGCAAGTGTAAGTTCCCGGAGGAAGTCACAAGGGCAGTGACGTAACACGTGGGAGGAGCCGGGTGATGCCGAAGCTGCTGAGTGTTGGAGTGTGGCTGTACATTAAGTTTAATAGGCACATAGTGGTTGCAAAGGCAGAAGGTTTATTATAAGATAAAAAGCCTTCTGTGAGCACCAGCCCCCCTAATACTTACCTGTGGGGACACTAAACAGGAGGGAGGGGCCAGGAGCACCGAAGAAAGACCTGAGAAGAGGAGGATCTGGCCCGCTCTGTGAAAAACCGTTTCACAGGGGAGTTAAGTATAACATGTTATTTTCAACTAAAAAAAAAAACGAGATTTTGCAGTCACTTTAGATTTGCTTAAATGTAAGTGCAATTATTTTAATAAATGTAACATTCTTTAACATACTACACAATGGGAGCCCACCTTGTGTTCTTTTAAATAACTGAGAGCAGAGGAATAGAGGCTGAGAGATACCAACCAACTATTACCATCAAGGAAGATATTACCCCTTAAGGATATCTGCTGAGAGAGAGACCACCATATCCATATCCCAAGGGGGAAAAAGTGCATTAGACCTAACAACGTGTGTTTTAGGGCCATGTCCTAAGGTGAGCGCATTTGAGTGAAGGTGGTGTGATATACTTGCATGACGGTGTTGATACACTTAAATGTTTGAGCACACAGTGGCGAAAGAGTTGATGTGGATACTTCACTTTGGGACTAGATTTTAATAAAGATGATTGTTACAGTCTCTATGGACTTATATCAGATTATGGAAAATGTGGTTATTTAAATGAGGATGTAGATTGTCAATTTATATTAGTGTTCACTTTATATTTGATGTGAAGGTTGTATATATGTTCAACATTTTAACACTACTAGTATCTGATCACATAGTGTTTTTGTTTAGCTGTAGAGGAGGCACCGCATAATTGCCAATTAGCATCAGGGATATAGTATAGTTTTTTTACGTTAAATAGGTATCACATTTTTTATGTTTGTCTTACTATATATCTATGTTTGAAGGCATTTACTGTTAACTGTCTCACTGCCTTTGCTGGCAGTTTATTCCAAGAATCAACTACCCTTTCAGTAAAATAATACTTTCTAAGATTAGTTTTGAACTTTCCTCTAGTTAGTGTGGGGTCATGTCCCCGTGTTCTTGATTCTGGCTTCATATTGAAAATACAGCCCTCCAGACAGACCCGCAGCAAAAAAAAAAAAAAAAATATATATATATATAGGCGGAGGGCCGCATGACAGGGGGGCCAGGGGCCGGGCAGCATAGGGTTAATAATAACTAGGCTAGTCCGTACCGGCCGGGTTGTGGGGCGGGGAGGCGGGACAGGTCAGGGGCGGGGTGAGTATATCAAGACAGGGCCATGTCGGCCAAAGCAGACGGGCCAGCGGCGGTGAAAAGCTTCCCATACACCCTCCCTTGATGTTGGTGTATTTCATGTTGGTAGCGGTTGTGGTCTTCGGAGGCATTTCAGATGTTTAGTTGTTCAGTGTAAGGACCCATCTCAGGTATGGAGTCCTCGGTGGTATCTCAGATAACTGTGGTTTAACTGAGAAGCGGAAAGTGGAAGTATCTGCAAGAAGATGGTTGTCCCCGAGCCGGTGTAGTGCGGCTGGGAAGATTCGAGTCCGGCAGATACTAAAGGATGTAGATTAGTGGTGCCTCCCAAGACCAGCAACCAGAATATGTTTGATAGATATATATATATGTACATTGTCTATATTTCGTTAAATGCTTTGTGAAATGTTAGTTTGGTTTGTTAAATAAATGGCCTTGCGGCCAAATTTTCTCCAGTCAGTGTCGTGTCCAGTTATTTGCAATACAAGTCAGTAGCGTGGAAGTGCGGTTACATCTTGGGTGCCCTAGTCATAAACCTTATTCACCCCTTTGATGTATTTAAAGGTTACAACCATGTCTCACCTTTCCTTCTTTCCTCCAGACTGTACATATTTAGTTCCTGAAGTTGCTCTCGGCATGTTTTATCCCCCAAACCTTTCACCATTTTTGTTACCCGTCTCTGGACTCGTTCTATCTTATCAATATCTTTGTGTAAGGCCCCTTTCACACGGGCGTTCCGTTCAGGTCGGTCTGTCAGTTTTTCAGGCGGACCTGAATGGACGCTCCATGCAGCCCTATTGAGCAGCGGATGTCAGCAATGATATGTACACTGACATCCGCCGCTCTCCAATCCGATCCTGTCTTTGAAATCCAGACGGATGGAAACCCTATTTTCAATGCGTCTGTAGAATCGGAGCGGATCGGATGAAAATGGACAGGCGGATCCGTTTTCATCTGATCTCCATATAGGACAGCTGGGCTCTGACAGATCTGTCTCTGCATAGTGAGCAGAGACGCATCTGTCATCCGCCTGCTCAGCGGGGATCAGCAGATCGATCCCTGCTGAGCAGAGCGGAGTCCGCAAACGGACAACCCCGTGTGAAAGGGGCCCAAGTGAGGTCTCCAGAACTTAACACAGTATTCTAAATGAGGTCTCACTAAAGATCTACGTATATAGGGGAACCAAAACCTCGTTCCTCCTGCTGGTGATCCCTCTAGTGCAGGGGTCTCCAAACTTTTTAAACAAAGGGCCAGTTTATTGTCCTTCAGACTTCAGGGGGGGCCAGACTGTGGCCAGCGGGAGTGGAAATTTTCTTGGCATCAGTGGGCATAAACATCACCACATTTGGTATTAGGGGGACGAATAGTGGTTGTATCAGTGGGAGGAATAGTGCCTCAAGTGCCACATAAAGGCAAGCAAAGGGCCACATCTGGCCCCCGGGATACCACTGCTCTAGTGATATAAAGATCTATATAGGGGAGCCATAACTAACTTCCTCCTGCTGGTGATCCCTCTAGTGATATAAAGATCTATATAGGGGAATCAGAACCTCCTTCCTCCTGCTAGTGATCCCTGTAGTGATATATAGATCTATATAGGGGAATCAGAACCTCCTTTCTCCTGCTGGTGATCCCTGTAGTGATACATCCCAGAATTCTATTCGCTTTTCCCATTGCCTGGTCACACTGTTTGCTCATTTTGCAATCTGAAATAAGCACCCCAAAATCTTTTTCTTCTGTTGTGATGGCCAATAATGTCCCCCAATGTTGTACTCTCTCAGGGGATTATTTTTCCCTAGGTGCATTATTTTACATTTAGAAACATTGAACTGCAGTTTCCATTGCTTTGGCCAGTTTTCCTCCTAAAAGTTACTTGCTATCTTTAAGGAAAAGTACAGTCAAAGCTTGGTTGCCTGTACTTCTCTTGTGTGTAGCCAGGTTCTCCCTCAGAAGTGGCTGGTATTTGTGGTCCACCTGCCCGCTGCCCTCAATCACATGATTTTCACACACCCGGAGTCATGGAACAGGCCGGTACTTTGTTTTGTTGTTTTATTTAGTGGTTAAACTTGGATAGGGATGCATGTGGGATGCCCAGAAATTGGACACGGGACCTTCTATATACACCTCTGGTATATACATTCCTTCTCCTCCAGCACACTACTTGCTGACAGTTACACTTCTCCTTTTTCTCTCCAGCACACTACTTGCTGACCATTACAATGATGCTTCCCTGGTCTGAAAGGAAATTTATCAGACTTCCATGACACTTCCTCTTTCACCACAGCTAGCACATGGTGAGGCTTGCTCTGACTGCTAGCAGGGCCTCCGGACCAACCTTTGTGGGTAAAGGTTGCAGGCTCCCATTTTTGAAGCCATGGACCCACAGTTGTGTAGCTAAGTACGTTGGTGTTAGCTGGGCACTGGATGAACTACATCTCCCAGCCCTTCCATCTTCCAGGCCCATCTGGCCTGCCTTGCAGTCTATTGGCTCTCCTTCCCTTTGATTGGCTTCTCAGACCTCTACAGACTGCACGCTATACCTTCCCAGCCTGTCTCAGCCTTCTCATCCAACTCCCAGGGGCCGCCACTCACCGACTATTTGGTGGATCCTTTAAAGAGTCTCTTTCCATGTAGAACCAAGCTGCTTTCCTGCTTCCTTGTGCCACCTCAGGAGCCAACTCCCGCTCCTGGCTGCACCAAGCCCCAGGCCTCAAGGCCACCCCCCCAGACTGGGGGCTCCCTTTCCAGACGAGGCCTGTTCTGCAGCTACAGCTACATCCTCCTCTCTTCCACCGAACTCTCTCCTGACACATGCTGGCAGATTGCTGTAATTAAGGAGGCCGGCCCTGTGCAAACCCAGACTGTGGATTGGTCAGGGCTCCTTGTCATACATCAGGAAGTGACACCTCCTCATCCATCCCCCTTCTAGAGCTTTCCAGCTCAAAGGGGAGGAATCTCCACGGGGTGTCCCTTTCCTCCACCTCCAGCCCCTCCCCTGAGCCACTCCCCAGTCCAGATCAAAACATTCAGGCCTGCACTTACAGTCAGGCCGAACTAGATTTTTCCTCTCCTACCAAAAATCTACAAAAGTAAAGCACCTATACTATGGGGGCGCTGCACTCACCCCCCTAAACATCAGCTGGTCCCCAGCTGAAAATGTACAAAAATAGCTCCTGAGCCCAGGAGCATGGGCATCCCAAAATCAGAAAATGGGAGGTGAAAAGGGAACAAACTTGGATGGGGAAAAGGGAACAAACTTGGATGGGGAACTGTACAAATAATTTAAGTACAAAAATATATCAATACCATCTCTGTAAATTATCCACACTGTACAGTATAATACATGACCCGGGTAGTCCTTATGCGTATACCTTATATATTCTAAAATAACGACACAGCACACCATATGGAGGAATTGGCCGTTAGGCCGTTTTATTGAAAACCAAATTTTAAAACCATAACGGAAAATACACCAAACCAATAAATTTAAGCCGATAGGAATCCCAGGAGGCCCCATAACCCAAACACATCCGTGTTTTTGTACCATCCATTTCCCAGCCGCACTACGCCGGCTCGGGTACCATCCTTTTCAGTTAACCTATGTAACTGACACCACTGAGGACTCCATACTTCTGATGGATCCTTCCCAACTGCCCAACTTGAAAACGGCCTCCTGAGACCCCAACCGCCAGCAGTATACATCACATTACCACTCGCATATCCAAAAAGGGGAGGGAGGGTGGGAATTCGTTCTGCTCCCGCTCTGCTGATGCCTAACCACCGCCCCTGCCTTATAAACCCTGACACGCCCCCTGTCTCCTTTAACACCCCCTGGCTATCTGACCCTCACTGTCTCCGCCCAGGGACCCTGTCATTAAAGCCCTACGCTCATTTTTTTTTTTTTTTGCTTCGGGCTTCTCTTGACCCGGGTAGTCCTTATGCGTATACCTTATATATTCTAAAATAACGACACAGCACACCATATGGAGGAATTGGCCGTTAGGCCGTTTTATTGAAAACCAAATTTTAAAACCATAACGGAAAATACACCAAACCAATAAATTTAAGCCGATAGGAATCCCAGGAGGCCCCATAACCCAAACACATCCGTGTTTTTGTACCATCCATTTCCCAGCCGCACTACGCCGGCTCGGGTACCATCCTTTTCAGTTAACCTATGTAACTGACACCACTGAGGACTCCATACCTCTGATGGATCCTTCCCAACTGCCCAACTTGAAAACGGCCTCCTGAGACCCCAACCGCCACCGCTCACTGCGTAAAGCCTTACGCCAGTGAGCCCCTCCACGCACGCAGTGCTCGGTGCACAGCATTGAGGTGCACCCCATCCCCCCTCAGATACCGCCAGGTATCCACCTCCAAATCGGTGTGCCGGACCACCAGACCTCCGTTTCTTGCTATAAAACGGCCAACCTCCTTATTCACCTTCACCCTCGCTTTGTTGACCTTCTCCACTGACCTAGCAAATCGCCAAGATGTGCGAGCCACTATGTCAGACCATACCACCACAGTCCTAGGGAAATCCGTTTGCAGACGCAAGAAATCAAATTTTATATCTCGGATCAGATGCCGCATGGATCTAACTCCCAGATCATTACCCCCCGCATGTAAGACTAACACATCCGGAGCCCTATCTAAAGCTGCAAATTTCTTAAACTCCGGCAAAACCCTGCACCACAATAATGCCGGCACCCCGATCCACCTCACTAGAGCACTGTCCCTGGACAAGCCCAATTGCCGGCCGTTCGGACGCACATCAGCCCGCTTGGCCCCCCAGAACACATAGGAGTGCCCAAGCACCCACACCAGCGACGGTTCACCATCTGTAAAAGAAGAACAACAACAAAAGGATAACCAAACAACTGAAGCCCACCCGAACACCCCACTATTCACATGGTACTAACAAGATGAGGCCTAACATATATCCTAAAATGGTCCGACTCCCATCTACCTATTCGCTTCACAACCGAGTCATCCAACCCCCACCTGGCTGCCTCAGTAGCAGCCCCGATGCGGAAGGAGTGAGACGAATATTCGGACGGAGGAAACCCCTCCGCCACCATGCAGTGCCTAAACACCGCAGTGAACTGAAAGTCGGATAATGGTTTACCATCCGCATGAACCAGTAAGGCCCCCCCGACTTCGGGCGACGGCTCAAATATTCCGCCACAACCGCTACCGGACAGACTGCAGAACCCGGAACCTTGAATAGGCGTACCCACGCCCCTTTACCCATCTGATCCGTCTTGGAGCGCCGTATCCTAGCCAGAACCAACGCTCCGCTGCATGTCACGTCTTCCACCTGAAGACCAGCATGCACTGCAGTATTCTTGCTCACCAGTTCCCGTACCCGAAATGCCCCAAAGAAGGCCAGACAAAAGGCCGCGCGGAACAGCAGCGCCTCATAGGAAGATGAGCAAACCTCCTCCACTCTCGCCCCCAGGCGAAGGAGGACCGCAAAAGTCACAGGCCGCCTGCCGTCAGGCTTGCCCCAACCACGTCTATAACCCTTCAGAGCCTGGCGGACCAAAAAACCCTTGGTCCAATCCCTGACTCCTGAGAGCCTACTCCAGAAAGCTATCCCCGCTAGTTTCCTGTTCAAAGATGAGATGGACACACCTTGCAAAAAATTTTTCCCAATGAAATACAACATTACAGCTTCCTCATCACTGCCGCCCGGGCCCACTCCGTCTCCCGTAACAACTCGGACCACTCCTGCCAAGCTTTGGCATAGGCCCACCAGGTACCCTCACTTACCGACCTCCGAATCAGGCCCGCGGCGACTCCAATGCCAGCTGCCAAAGGCCCTCCGGACACGGCGTCCCTTGTTGCTCCGCTCCCGGTGCCAACTGCCGAAACCTGTCCAGCTGAAAGCGAGACAATGCATCCGCAACTTCATTAGTGATCCCTGGTAGGTGTACAGCATACAAAAACACATTACCCTGCAAGCAGCGCAACACCAGGTGTCGAAGCAGTCTCACCACCGGTGGTGACGCCGCCAACAAATGATTAATGACCTGTACCACCCCCAGGTTATCACAATGAAGCCTTACTTTCTTGTCATGAAAAACAGGACCCCACACTTCCATAGCCACCAGAACCGGAAACAGCTCCAAAAGCACCAGGTTCTTACAAAACCCGGCCTCTCTCCACGATTCCGGCCATGGTTCAGCACTCCACTTGCCCCCTAGAAAAGCCCCGTAGCCCCCGGACCCCGCCGTGTCCGTGTACAACTCTAAATCAGCATTGCTAACCGGGCCGTCCTGCCATAGTGACCGCCCGTTAAAGTTCTGCAAGAACATATCCAACACCTGCAAGTCCGCCCTGAGCTCACCATTCAATGTCACAAAGTGACGAGGCGAGGAGACACCAGCAGTGGCCGACGACAGCCTGCGGCAGAAAATCCTCCCCATAGGGAGTATCCTACAAGCGAAATTGAGTTTGCCTAACAAGGACTGTAGGGCCCTCAATCTAATCGAACGTCTCCCCAATACCCCTTGTATTTCCTGCCGCAAGGCCACCAGTTTGTCCTCCGGCAGACGGCATTCCATGGCCCAAGTATCGATCTCTATCCCCAGGAAAGTCATTTGCGGGGACGGGCCCTCGGTTTTCTCCGCCGCTAGTGGAATCCCAAAACTCTCTGCAACGTGTTGTAACGTCGCCAACAAAACCCCACACAATCTGCTACCCGGCGGGCCTATACACAGAAAGTCATCCAGGTAATGGATGACCGAGCTCACCCCCGCTACTTCCCGAACCACCCATTCCACAAAGGAACTAAACCGTTCGAACAAGGCACAAGAAATCGAACAGCCCATCGGGAGACAACGATCCACGTAAAACAGCTCCCCCCACCTACAACCCAGCAGGTGGAAGCAGTCCGGATGGACTGGGAGAAGCCTAAACGCGGCCTCGATGTCCGATTTAGCCAAGAGCGAGCCCTGTCCGTACCTGCGTACCCACTTGATCGCCGCATCAAAAGGTGTGTACGACACCGCACACGCCTCCTGATCAATGGCGTCATTGACCGAGCCCCCTTTAGGGAACGACAGATGATGGATAAGGCGAAACTTGCCCGGCTCCTTTTTGGGAACTACCCCCAGAGGGGACACCACCAGGTTCCGAAGTGGAGGGTCCCTAAAGGGACCCGCCATTCGACCCAACCTTACCTCCTTCTCCAACTTCTCTGAAACCACCTCAGGGTGAAGGCGGGCGGACCGCAGATTGTCAGCGAACGGGGGAAAAACCGACATAGAGCACGGGATTCTAAAACCTTCCGCAAAACCCACCTCCAACAACCGAGCCACCGCCCGGTCCGGGTACCTATTTAGGAAGGGTCACAGCCTGTGAACGTTCACCGGTGTCCTCCCCTTTTCCTGAAGAATCCCCGGTACGACCTTTACTCGGTCTGATACAACGGGAGAGGGGGTGGGTCCCCCCACATCCGGAACATTCGTGTCGAAACCGACAGCTGGCTCCGAACCGGCAACTCCCCTCATTGAACTGCCAGCACAACCCCTTGCGCTTAACGACTGACAGACCTGGGGTACCTGGGCCGCCGCCCCCCCCTGAAAAAACTGGGAAGACCCGCCCCGCGTGGGCGTCATCAACCTCATCCATAGACTAATGTCTTTGTGGTCCCATCGCATTGATGGCCGCAGAGCCTTCCGCTGCCGGAACTGCTCATCGTACCGCAACCACCCTAGTCCTCCGTACCCCCGGTGTGCCTCGCTAATGGCATCCAAGTAGCAGAAAAGGGGGGAGCAGCACTCCGGCTGTCTTTCCCCGATGACGCTGGCCAAAATGGCAAACGCCTGCAACCAGTTGGCAAAGGTCCGCGGGATAAAACGCAAGCGCCGTCGCTCCTCCTCCTCCCTCCGGGACTCCTCCGACCGTACCCTATCTAAATTGAAACGTTCTAAGGGGAGCAGGGAGAAAATGTCTACGTATTCGCCCCGCCATATCTTCTCCCTAACCTCCTGTTTCAGATGAGCCCCCAAGGGGCCTTCGAAGCACACATATACCTCACCCCTCGCGGAGTCAGATATATCCGGCCTCGGAGCCTCCGCCCCGCCCGGGGCTGGTGCTGCGGAGGGGACCCCATCCCCGGGGGGACCCCCACCCGGGGAGCCGACCGCCCCTGCGGCCGGAGTCACCCAGGCATCCACCGGTGAACCTGCCCCACCTTGGGAACCCATAAACAACTCCCTGCGCCCGGGGGCTGCCCCAGACCCCGCGGTCCCCATTGCCGCAGGGTGCGGGATAGGCCCGGGCTGTGCCCTCCTATCCATACCCAATAACTGGCATAAATTGAAACAAAAAGAAGCAAAGGAAGAATTAGGGGACTCACCAGGCTGCCCAGGAGGAACCCCCACAGCCGCAGCTCTCGTCTCCACCGACGCCGATCCATCCGCCTCCTCCGAACTGGATCTCTCTCCCTCTGACCTGGGCGATGTCCCTCCAGGTCGCGTCTGGTCGTTGTCCCCGGGGGAGCCAGGCCGTTGCGCGACCACACCCCTCACCGAAGGCCTCCTCCCGCGCACCGACCTCCGCTTCTTCGAAGTCTCCGCACGCCTGGGCTCGTCCTCCACACCAGCCGCACTGCGCGTGCGCCGGGCCTGGGTGCCAGCCGCTCCTCCCGACTGGCTGGCACCCCGAACTCCACTCCCTCGCCGGGTCAGCCCCCCGGCCGGGACCTCGCCGCGTGGGGCGACCGCCGACCGCTCACTCCCACGCCGCCCAGGCGGGGGGGCGACTTGGACACCCCCCGGCCCCGCCTGGCGGAGCTGCGCCTATGACGGGGATTCCTCCCAGGGGACCGGCCCGTAGCAGGCTGTGCGGACTGAGCCGATCCGCCCGGAGGGTCCGCATCCGGGCTCCCATGACGGCGCCCAGCTCCCGGGGAAGCGGCAGGGCTGTACCGCTCAGGCGGCCGGGACCGCCTAGCGCGTGCCGTTATCCGCTCCCCGACTCCCTCCGGATCCACACCGATCGCCGCCATGCTATCTTGCAGCCAGCTAGCGCCACGCTGGGAAGCGGCCGCATGGAGCTGCCGCAGTAAGGCCTCAATATCAGCCATATGGTCGGTTGCAGGGCTACCACGCAGGTCCTCTCCAATTCGTTCTGCTCCCGCTCTGCTGATGCCTAACCACCGCCCCTGCCTTATAAACCCTGACACGCCCCCTGTCTCCTCTAACACCCCCTGGCTATCTGACCCTCACTGTCTCCGCCCAGGGACCCTGTCATTAAAGCCCTACGCTCATTTTTTTTTTTTTTGCTTCGGGCTTCTCTTTCTTAGCTACAAGTCCCTGCAGCTAACTGTATACATTCACAATATACATTCCTGGACCAATGCACTTCCCCCCGGAAGTACTTTGTCCGCATAATTTGTAATAGCAGTTAATTGGCTTGACTCTCGATGGATGATGACCAGCCGATCCATCCTTGGAATTCTAAGAGAAGAGAGAACAATGAACTATAACTATCTACAAACAAGTCTACTGAGAGGGGGTTATAGACCTCCAAGAGAGCAGCGAAAAAAAATGTTTCTTCTTCTTCCACCTGCCTGCCCTGTCAGTGAGGGGTTATGATCCCACTGCAGGAACAGAAATAAAGAAAGTCTATGTAGGAGTTCTTCTTTAAGGTTTCTAATGGTAAGAGCCCTTCCCCGAACTAACAGTCCTTAAAGAAAAATGAAACAGAAGCAAACGTCACCCCAGTGTCCTTGCAGTGAAACAGTCTCCTCCCCTGGCCACAGGGTGGCAGGGTAGTTTGTACCGCAATAGTCAGAAAGAGAAGGAATCATGCTGCACTATCCAGCAGTCTTTGATGTCAGCCTGTGTGGTACTTTAAACTTCCTCACACATATTACTGGGCGTCCGGCAACTTTCTAAGGCCCCCTCCTGCTGTATCTGGTGTAGACAAAGTGGCCCTGGCTCGGCCGACCCACTTTTACAATCAGCACTCTGTCTCTGTATATCGATCTCCCAAGTCACCATTCTTGCTTGATCTCCAAGAACCGGGCCCACAACTCACTTTCTGGCCCTCTCCATGGCTTTGGGACATGTAGATAATCCCAAACAAGGTCGCCCTCCCACTCTAGCCGGGAGTTCTCCACAATGTCCATTATTTGGGGTGAGACATAAGGAAAGACCAGGCCCCACTACAGGGCTACCTGATAAGCAGGCTTGCAGCATGTCACATAGCTGTAACCCCTTGAGTGAAGGATGAAACTGATGGTACGCTGACACTAGCAGAACTTGTCCAGACTTGCCGACTTTGCTGGTGGTTGCCGGTAGCAACAATAAATTGTAGTCACCACAGTTTTGCTGGACAACTCCTCAACACAATCTCTCCTTGTTCAGCAGAAATACTCCCTGGTGTACTTTTACTGCAAGCAGGAGTTGGAGCAAATAACTCAGGATGCTCAGCTTTTGCAGAGCGCTGGGCATATTTGTAATCCAGTGGGTAATGTCCGGCCATAGCATGGCTCAGAACATATACCGTATATACTCGGGTATAAGTCGAGTTTTTCAGCCCATTTTTTGTGCTCAAAAAGACCCCCCTCGACTTATACCCGAGTCAGTGTCTGTGGTGATCAGTAGTTTCACGTTAAACAGAGCTGTGCTGCTTCTAAGAGCCGTTGTGTGCTGTGTAAGTGTGATTAAAACACATTGGTATGCGAAGAATGCTGAGAGAGGTGTCAGATTCTCAGCTTGATGTCGGCAGGTGGGCGGGACAAGCTGATCTCCATGAAGGGCTGCAGCTCTCTCTGCATTCTCAGCATTCTTTGCACGATACCGGCCTGTAATG
>BLSH010022066.1:271226-282999 GCA_018402905.1 Glandirana rugosa
AACGCGCCAGCACGCCAAAAAAGTGTCAAAATGGTCCGACATGTCTGCCCTAATATCGCAGTACCGCTAAAAATCGCAGATCGCCGCCATTACTTTTGCGCAAACCTAAACTCCGATTGCGATTTTTTTTATCGCAAATATGAGGAAGAATATAAATCGGCCAAAAACGGTGAAAAAAAATGTTTTTTTATATATTTTTTTTTGATTTGTATTTTAGCAAAAAGTAAGAAATTTGGGTTTTTTTGCAAAATTGTCGCTCTTCTTTTGTTTATAGCCGCGATCAGAAAGGACGCAGAGGTGATCAAATACCACCAAAAGAAAGCTCTGTTTGTGGGAAAAAAAGGACGCAAATTTTGTTTGGGTACAACGTCGCACGACCGCGCAATTTTCAGTTAAAGCGACGCAGCGCAGAATCGCAAAAAGGGCTCTGGTCCTAAAGCTGGAAATCCTTCCGGGGCTGAAGTGGTTAAACCCAAACACATATGAATTACACAGGTTCTGAGGCTAATTAAATGCAGATAAGGTGCTAAGTGACTTTAATTACCACCTTAATCAGCCACAGAACCTGTGTAATTAATATGTGTTCGGGTTTAAAGGGATGAGGTGGCAACCCTACTTGTGAAGCCTCAGTTACACCCATGGAGCATGTGCAGTCGCCACTAGAGTTGCCACCTCATCCCTTTAATCCAGGACACATATGAATTACACAGGTTCTGAGGCTAATTTAATGCAGATAAGGCACCAAGTGAGTTTAATTACCACCTTAATCAGCCACAGAACCTGTGTAATTAATATGTGTCCTGGATTAAAGGGATGATGTGGCAACCCTACCCTATTCACAAGTTCTAGGGTTGCCACCTCATCCCTTTAAACCCGAACACATATGAATTACACAGGTTCTGAGGCTAATTTAATGGAAACGAGACACTAAGTGAGTTTAATTACCACCTCAATCAGCCACAGAACCGGTGTAATTAATATGTGCTCGGGTTTAAAGGGATGAGGTGGCAACTCTATCACTTCCGGGTGTAAGTCTGCTTTTACATCCTGTACTCAACAGGATGTTGATTCTACCTTCATGTCAGGTGACTATGCCTATAACATCCGCCCACACTTCACGCTTACTTCTCAATGCTCAGTTTCTATCACATGTTCGCCGCACCAATCATACAGCCGGCCCCGCCCCCTGACCCCAGTCATGTGACACCAATTTTGGTGCCATTTGACACTATTATAACAGGCACTAGATGCTCTGTCAGGGCAGCCAGCGGGGATTCACTCTTTTTGGTGGACCAAGGTAAATGGCAGATCTTATTTTTTGCATACCCTTTAACTGGCACTTCCTTACCTTATGAACGTAAAGGCAGATTTTCTCATAGAACTCTTTTATATTGTTTTATCTATAGGCATCCTTTATTTCCTGTGAACTATTCCCCTTACTGGGGACGCACACCCCAAGGGGTACCCCTACTTACCTCCAGGGGACCCCACTTTGTTACTCAGGTGGAATCAGGAATACTCTTCATGAATAGATACTACATAAATAAGGTATTTTATCATTCACTTAATCAGACCTTATCTTCCACCTTTGGCATTCATTAGATCCAATATATGACTTCAGCCATGTTTATTACTATTTTTTCAGTCCTGGATGCGCTTACAGCATTAAATCAATAAGATCTATCCCATTGAGGACTTACTTATCTTTACCCCATGTGGTATTTGACCGTAGACCCGCCGGTATAGCCAATGAGTCAATCCTTAGGATCAGAGGCGTAACTAGAACCTTCAGGGCCCCGGTGCAAGAAACTATGAAGGGCCCCCTGACCCCTGGTCAGGGCCCTTCCCTCTTCCCACTGATACTGGGGCCCTTTACTCCTATCGCGGGTCCCTTTATTACCCCTGCTCTACAGCATCTGGCAGGAGAGAGGAGGGAGGAAGACAGCAGCCATGTGGGGGGACCAGGGAAGCACACAGGGACCCTGGGAACAGCAGAAGACAAGTAAACTGGATGGAGGAAAATGGAGGAGATTGGGTCCTCTAAATACCACACCCGCCATCCCTCCTATTCAGGTGTACAAGGGAGGCAGATGGGCCCCCTGGACCATGGGGCCCGGTTGCAATTGCAACCCCTGCAACCCCTATCGTTACGCCCCTGCTTAGGATATATGCAGGTGAGTTAGGGATACATAGCTACCTACATTGATTTACTATTTGTAAATGTATATCACTTCTACACATATTCTTTGATCTTTTTTTGTATTAGCTATATAGACCTGTCATCACTTACCATATTGAAGTGTTGATTATTTCCAACACCTGGCTGTTCCTACGCGTATTGACCGATTCCCGACCGCGCACAGTATATTTACTGCTGCAAAGTGGCGCTGTAGCGTGAATCGCCACATATAAGCGGCAGCTCCCGCGCACGCAGCAAGCGAGCCGGACCGCGCCGCCAGCGGTGCACTCTCGTGCCCGCTGCACTCTGGACCCGATGTCCACCGGTGAGCCGCAATGACCTGCCAAAGAGGAAGAACGGGGAACCGCCAAAGTAAACATGGCGGTTCCCCGCTCTGTCAGTGGGCATCTAAGAGATCTACTGATCCCTGTCACTGGGATCAGTTAGATCTCTTATGCCCCTGACAGCCCAGCCCCCTCACAGTTAGAACACGCCTAGGGAACACAGTTAACCCCTTCCCTGCCCCCTGCAGGTTAACCCCTTCACTGGGGGGGGGGCAAAGATTTGTACTGTGAGAGGGGATTTCAGCAGGGAGGTGGATTTGTACTGAGAAGAGGGGGAATTTATGATTAGGGGTTAATCATGCAGTTTAGTGCTCGGTTTTGAGCACTTGGGGGGTCTTTGCTGACACATAATGCTCATGCATCTTGGGGGGGGGCGCAGTTTGCCATGTTTGCTCTGGGCTCTAGTTGACCTTGCCCTGACACAGTGTCAGACTCCCGCATGCTCCTGCATGGAGTATGCAGTGCACACTAGCTCATTATGTCTTTGCCTTTATAGTTTTTTTTTTTTCATTTATTTTCATTATCTTTCATCAACATCACTGTATTGTCTATTGAGGTGAGGGAGTTGAATATTTCTGATTGCAAGTGTATGTCCCGAGCCCTACTTAGGCCAGACATTCCCCACTGCATTCTAAACATGCCCAGCACTCTGAAAATGCTGGGCATCTTGATCTTGTGCTCAAAAAACCTGCTGTCAATGGTGAAGTGTGCCTGGAACTGTTTCCTGTTGCTAAGGGTGATTGAGGTAAGCTTACAGGAGCCCATGGGAGGGACTGTGCCAGAGTCGTCCCGTACAGGAAGACAAGGGGAGCCAGCATGCCCGGACAAGTTCCGCTAAAGCCAGCATGTCTGCAAATTTCTATCCTGCACATCAGGGGTTACAGCAGTGTGTCCAGGAAAGATTCAGTGGTACCAGCTCGTCTGGAAGTGAGGAGGTGGAGCCATGCCCTGGAGGAGACAAAAGTTTCCCTCCAGCAGATAGTACAAGGCTGCAGAACATGGCGGAGGGTGGTCACCCTTTACTGGTTCTCACCTAGTTGCCGGAACAGCCGCAGTGAACATTTGTGGACACGGGTGTTCAGCTTGAGCACCACGGGGGGACTCACCCTCTGGGTGTTGGATGGCAAGACTTTGCCTGCTATGTCCAGAATGTCGGATGCCAACAATATGTAATGGAAGCGTGGGCCCGATGCGGCCATTGCTACGAGCCATTGATGCGGCGGATAGACATTCAGCAGGATCCACGCTATTTTAATGTGGACCTGCCATCAAGACTTTGCACGCTACAGCCACAGAGATCCTGGAAGGCCGGAGCAGGCCTGGAATCACCCTGTCAAGGTGGAGAGGGATTGCAGCCTAGCTACTCTCCCGCGAACACTGAGAACGGAAGGAGAAAAAGGACTGCCGTGACTGAAGGCCTGGTCAGGGACTTAGGACCTGTAACTACTGTCCAGCAGCAACTAGAATCCCCAGCTACACTAGCTGTAAGTCTGCTCATAGCTGTTCCCTGTCCAGTGGAGTTAGTGCAGGAGGGGGGTGTGACCTCTGGAGAGCTGGAAGAGGAGCATGGAGCCAGACCGCTTGATTTGGGTCCCCGCAGACTGCAAGCTGAGTTTGGGTCCTTTGAAAGACTTGTAGAATAGTCGTCCACTGAAGGAAAGTCCAGATGAGGAGGAGTGGGAGACAGAAAGGTTCCATGGGCTGTAAACTCCATCAGAGGACAGGAGAGGACCAGAGTCTGAGACGGACGCAGACAAAGCTACAGGAACCCTTATCTCAGTCAGCTGTTCTTCAATAGGCCCTCCACTACCCAGACCAGGGAAAGTACCTTCCAGCAAAAGGTTGAAAGACCTTGCGCTCCTCCACCTTCCATTTGAGGATGCCCCACAGATGCTCAATAGGGGTTAGGTCTGGAGACATGCTTGGCCAGTCCATCACCTTTACCCTCAGCTTCTTTAGCAAGATAGTGGTGGTTTTGGAGGTGTTTGGAATCGTTATGTTGGAATACTGCCCTACAGCCCAGTCTCCGAAGGGAGGGGATCATGCTCTGCTTCAGTATGTCACAGTACATATTGGCATTCATGGTTCCCTCAATGAACTGTAGCTCCCCAGTGCTGGCAGCACTCATGCAGCCCCAGACCATGACACTCCCACCATCATGCTTGACTGTAGGCAAGACACACTTGTCTTTGTACTCCTCACCTGGTTGCTGCCACACACGCTTGACACCAACTGAACCAAATAAGTTTATCTTGGTCTCATCAGACCACAGGGCATGGTTTCAGTAATCCATGTCCTTAGTCTGCTTGTCTTTGGCAAACTGTTTGCAGGCTTTCTTGTGCATCATCTTTAGAAGAGGCTTCTTTCTGGGACGACAGCCATGCAGACCAATTTGATGGAGTGTGCGGTGGATGATCTGAGCACTGACAGGCTGACCCCCCCACCCCTTCAACCTCTGAAGCAATGCTGGCAGCACTCATACGTCTATTTCCCAAAGACAACCTCTGGATATGACAATGAGCACGTGCACTCAACTTCTTTGGTCGACCATGACTAGGCTTGATCTGAGTGGATCCTGTCCTGTTAAACCGCTGTATGGTCTTGGCCACCAAGCTGCAGCTCAGTTTCAGGGTCTTGGCAATCTTCTTATAGCCTAGGACATCTTTATGTAGAGCAACAATTCTTTTTTTAGATACTCAGAGAGTTCTTTGCCATAAGGTGCCATGTTGAACTTCCAGTGACCAGTATGAGAGAGTGAGAGCGACAACACCAAATTTAACACACCTTCTCCCCATTCACACCTGAGACCTTGCAACACTAACGAGTCACATGACACCGGGGAGGGAAAATGGCTAATTGGGCCCAATTTGGACATTTTCATTTAGGGGTGTACTCACTTTTGTTGTTAGCGGTTTAGACATTAATGGCTGTGTGCTGAGTTATTTTGAGGGGACAGCAAACGTACACTGTTATACAAGCTGTACACTGACTACTTTACATTGTAGCAAAGTGTAATTTCTTCAGCAGGTAATCTAGAGGAGAGAGGAATGAGCCGCTCCAGGTGTGGATGAAGGCATCCAACAGGAATTCAGGTGCAGGTCTGATCCGTGATCCAAATAATCAGCAAACCAGCAGTATGACCGCACTCCGAAGCTTGAAGGGTTATGAGTAAGCGGACATGTAGTCCGTGAAACGCGTCAACCTGCCCGATGTCTTGTGGCTAAGTCCATGTCTGCTTTTTGGTATCACTAATTTTGTACCTGCAATACAATTCACTAGTTATCCTTCTAGCTTCGGAGTGCGGTCATACTGCTTGTTTGCTAATTTCTTCAGCGTTGGCACATGAAAAGATATAACAAAATATTTACAAAAATGTGAGATGTGTACTCACTTTTGTGAGATACTGTACCTTTTTATAGTGTGTGTGTATATATATATATATATATATATATATATATATATACACATATATACAGGGTGGGCCATTTATATGGATACACCTTAATAAAATGGGAATGGTTGGTGATATTAACTTCCTGTTTGTGGCACATTAGTATATGTGAGGGGGGAAACTTTTCAAGATGGGTGGTGACCATGGTGGCCATTTTGAAGTCAGACATTTTGAATCCAACTTTTGTTTTTTCAATAGGAAGAGGGTCATGTAACACGTCAAACTTATTGGGAATTTCACAAGAAAAACAATGGTGTGCTTGGTTTTAACGTAACTTTATTCTTTCATGAGTTATGTACAAGTTTCTGACCACTTATAAAATGTGTTCAATGTGCTGCCCATTGTGTTGGATTGTCTATGCAACCCTCTTCACACATTATGGGTGTCAGGTCCGAGCATTCCTAGATGAACAGTTTCCTGGAAAGTGGATTGGCCATCGTGGGCCAGTTAAATGGCCCCCAAGGTTTCCCCATCTGACCCCCTTAGACTTTTATCTTTGGGGTCATCTGAAGGCAATTGTCTATGCTGTGAAGATACGAGATGTGCAGCACCTGAAACTATGGATACTGGAAGCCTGTGCTAGCATTTTTCCTGCAGTGTTGCTATCAGTGTGTGAAGAGTGGGAGAAGAGGGTTGCATTGACAATCCAGAATAAAGTTACATTAAAACCAAGCACACCATTGTTTTTCTTGTGATATTCCCAATAAGTTTGATGTGTCACATGACCCTCTTCCTATTGAAAAAACAAAAGTTGGATTCAAAATGGCCAACTTCAAAATGGCCGCCATGGTCACCACCCATCTTGAAAAGTTTCCCCCCTCACATATACTAATGTGCCGCAAGCAGGAAGGTAATATCACCAACCATTCCCATTTTATTAAGGTGTATCCATTCAAATGGCCAACCCTGTATATTATGCTGCCTTCAGCGTAGAATATATACACAGCTCATTCAGTGTACAGTATATAAAGTTTGTTCAGGCAGTGTAAGAATACAGTATCTCACAAAAGTGAGTACACCCCTCATATTTTTGTAAATATTTTATTATATCTTTTCATATGACAACACTGAAGAAATGACACTTTGCTACAATGTAAAGTAGTGAGTGTACAGCTTGTATAACAGTGTAAATTTTCTGCCCCCTCAAAAGAACTCAACATTCAGCCATTAATGTTTAAACTGCTGGCAACAAAAGTGAGTACACCCCTAAGTGAAAATGTCCAAATTGGGCCCAATTAGCTATTTTCCCTTCCTGGTGTCATGTGATGAAAGGTGGAAGAGAGCAAGGTCTCTAACATCCAACAGCTCCGTGATGTCAGCATGAGAGTGGAAGAGAACTCCAGTGGTAACCTGTGAAGCTCTGGTGAACTCAATGCCCAAGAGGGTTAAGGCAGTGATGGAAAATAATGGTGGCCACACAAAATATTGACACTTTGAGCCCAATTTGGACATTTTCCCTTAGGAGTGTCCTCTCTTTTGTTGCCAGCGGTTTAGATATTAATGGATGTGTGTTGAGTTATTTTGAGGGGACAGCAAATTTACACTGTTGTACAAACTGTACACTCACTACTTTACATTGTAGCAACATGTAATTTCTTCACTGTTGTCACTGTCACTGTGTTGAAAACACATAATAAAATATTTACAAAAATGTGAGGGGTGTACTCACTTTTGTGAGATACTGTATATATGTACAGTATATAGTATAGTGTGTATATGTGTATATATATATTACACTGCCTTCAGTGTAGACTATATGTACAGCTCATTCAGTGTATAGTATATAGAGTCAGTACAGACAGTGTAAGAAATAAGAATATATATATACAGTATAGTTCCAGTGTTCTGCCACCATCAACACTCAAGGCCCAATTTGTCTGAACCTGTTTGACTGGGGCATGTCATTACAATTTTTGAAACAAATTACAACAGCAGGGCCCGTTCCTGTGCCAAACAAGAGTAATTGTGAGGGGTTATAGTGTTCTGCCACCACCAACACTCAAGGCCCAATTTTTCTGCACCTTTTTGACTGGGTCATGTCATGCTCTTAACCACTCCAGATCCGCGCTATTGCCGAAGTACGGCTCCAGCGCGGATCTGAAATGCCCGGACGACGTCCATGGACGTCGTCCCCTGTGCGCGCTCATCGTGCGCCCCCCGGCGGCAGCGGCGCGCGTGCCCGTGGCTCGGGCGGACTCGATGTCCGCCCGAGACCCGCCAATGTCTTTTCGCAGCCTCAGAACGGGGAACCGCCGATGTAAACACAGCGGTTCCCCGTTCTGTGACAGGGGACATACCAGATCTACTGATCCCTGTCACTGGGATCAGTTAGATCTGTTATGTCCCGGCCAGCCCTGCCTACCCACAGTTAGAACACACCCAGGGAACATATTTAACCCCTTCACTGCCCCCTGCAGGTTAACCCCTTCACTGCCAATGACATTTACACAGTAATCAGTGGATATTTAAATTTCTGATCGCTGTATAAATGTCATTGGTCCCAAAAATGTGTAAAAAATGTCCGTCATTTCTGCGGCAATATCGCAGTCCCGATAAAAATTGCAGATCGCCGCCATTACTAGTAAAAAAAATAAATAAATAAAAACGCCATAAATCAATTCCCAGTTTGTAGACGCGATGACTTTTGCGCAAACCAATCAATATACGCCGATTGCGATTTTTTTTTTTTTTTTTACCAAAAATATGTAGAAGAACATATGTCGGCCAAAACTGATAAATCATTTTTTTTAATGGATTTGTACTTTAGCAAAAAGTAAAAAATGTTATTCTTTTTGCAAAATTGTCGCTCATTTTTTGTTTATAGCGGCAATCAGAAATGACGTAGGGGTGATCAAATACCACCAAAAGAAAGCTCTATTTGTGGGAAAAAAAGGACGCAAATTTTATTTGGGTACAACGTCGCACGACCGCGCAATTGTCATTCAAAATGCGACAGCGCTGAAAGCCACAAATTGGTCTGGGCAGGATGGGGGTTTAAGTGCCCAGTAAGGAAGGGGTTAAAGGAGACATTTTTTTTTTTTTTTTGCAAGTGTCATTTTTTCATTTTTTTAAATTGCATTTTAGTGTAAGTATGAGATCTGAGGTCTTTTTGACCCCAGATCTCATATTTAAGAGGTCCTGTCATGCTTTTTTCAATTACAAGGAATGTTTACATCCCTTGTGATAGGAATAAAAGTGAGCCATTTTTTTTAATGGACAGTGTAAAAATAAAAAATAACAAGCAAAATAAATAAGAAAAAAAAATGAAAAAATTTAAAGCGCCTTCGTTCCGCCGAGCTCGCGTGCAGAAGCGAATGCATATGTAAGTTCCACCCACATATGAAAACGGTGTTCAAACCACACATGTGAGTTATCGCCGCGATTGTTAGAGCGAGACCAATAATTCTAGCACTAGACTTCCTCTGTAGCTCAAAACTGGTAACCTGTAAAAATTTTTACACTTTGCCAATGGAGATTTTTAAGTTCCAAAGTTTGTCGCCATTCCAGGAGCAGACGCAATTCTAAAGCATGACATGTTGGGTATCAATTCACTCGGTGTAACATTATCTTTCACAATATAGAAAAAAATTGGGCTAAATTTACTGTTGTCTTATTTTTTAATTTAAAAAACTGATCTTTTTCCTAAAAAATTGTGCTTTTAAGCCCGCTGCGCTAATACGGTGTAACATAAAGTATTTCAATGACCGCCATTTTATTCTCTAGGGTGTTAGAGCCCCCAAACATTATATATTTTTTCTAAGTAATTTATATTTAAAAAAAACCTGATTTTAAGTTGTAAACACCAGATCTCAGAAATAGGTTCTGTCCTTAAATGGTTAAGGGGAACCCAGCGCCAAAATTAAAAAAAAAAACATTGCGTTGGGCCCCCCCCCCAAAAATCCATACCAGGCCCTTCAGGTCTGGTATGCATTTTAAGGAGAACCCCGCCACCCAGGGGGTGGGGAGGAGAGAGTGCCATGCTCCCCAAACCATACCAGGCCACATGCCCTCAACATGGGGAGGGTGCTTTGAGGTACCCACCAAAGCACCTTGCCCCATGTTGATGGGGAGAAGGGCCTCATCCCCACAACCCTGGCCAGTGGTTGTGGGGGTCTGCGGGCATGGGGGCTTATCGGAATCTGGAAGCCCCGTTTAATAAAGGGGCCCCCAGATCCTGACCCCCCCCCCCCAAACTGAAGACCGCCCATTCTGGGAGTTGCCTCTAGATGGCACAGCAGCAGCGGTGGAAGAAGAAGAAGGCGACAATGAGAGGAAAGAAGAAGATCGAAAGGAGAAGGTTGGGATCTGGGGGCCCCCTTGCTAAAGGGGGCTTCCAAATTTTGATAAGCCTCCCGCCCGCAGATCCCCACAGCCACTGGCCAGGGTTGTGGGGATGAGGCCCTTCTCCCCATCAACATGGGGGCAAGGTGCTTTGGGGGGGTACCTCAAAGCACCCTCCCCATGTTGAGGGCATGTGGCCTGGTATGATTTGGAGAGGGGGCACTCTCTCGTCCCCACCCCCTCCTGCCATGCCAGGGTTGTGTGCTAGGATAAGGGTCTGGTTTTGTTTCCAGGGGGACCCCTACTCCATTAAAAAAAAAAAATTGGCACAGAGTTCCCCTTAAAATCCATACCAAACCTGAAGGGCCTGATACAGACTTTGGAGGGGGAACCCTACGCAATTTTTTAAAAAAATTTTGGCATGGGGTTCCCCTTAAAATCCTGAAGGGCCTGGTATGGACTGGGGGGGAGGGGTCTCCCAACACAATGCTTTTTCAGTGATTTTTATCTATATTGCCAGAAACCGGCAATACGGCGCTATATAAGTACCTGAAATAAATAAATACATTACAGCCGCAAGCGATTTTAAATGACAATTTTTCCTTTACAAATGTCATTTTGCAGCGGCACTGTTCTAAACTTCCCCCAGGCACAATATTTATTTATTTATTTTTTTCACTTTAATCATTATTAAAATCACTGCTCCTGAACAAATTATCGATTTAAAAACTTTTTTTTGCATTGATTCATGTCCTCTAGGGCAGGACCCAGGTCCCCATATACTTTTTATGGCAATAACTTGCATATATACGCTTTTAACATGAGCACTTTTGATTTTTCATGTTAGAGTCCCATTGATTTTAATAGGATTTGTGTGTTTGCACATATTATTTGCTTGTTCGCAAGTTCTGGTGCGAACTGAACCGGGGGGTGTTCGGCCCATTCCTAGTGCTACATTGGCTTTTCTTTAATCAGCTGGTACCATTCCAGTCAGTAGACTGTAAAAATTAGGAACAATGGTCTGGCAATCACTTGACTGAGCTCCTTGAGGACCCTTGGATGCAAGCCATCTGCTCCCGGTGACTTATTAACCACTTGGCAACTGGGCACTTAAACCCCCTTAACAACCAGACCAATTTTCAGCTTTCAGCGCTCTCACACTTTGAATGACAATTACTCAGTCATGCAACACTGTACCCGTACTGACTCATTAACAGTAAGTTTCACACTCTCGCGACTTTCGACTTTTAACCAGACCAACAATTCCCCCAAATTCACGGGTCAACGGTTCACCAATTATTCAGTGGCCCTCGTCTACCGAACGTAGGTTCCCAGGAGTTCCTCGAGTCAGTTCACTAACGGTCTGGTAACAAGGATTAAAAATGTCAGATGACTGACCTTACCATGGTCGACTAATTTCTTTTCGGTTACATCGTGATCCTTACCCGGCTTGTGGGGGGCCAAGTCAAGCGTGGTCTTGAACGCTTGTTCGTTTATTATACACGTTTGTGTGTTTAG
>BLSH010022066.1:285676-304662 GCA_018402905.1 Glandirana rugosa
TTATATACTTAACTGGTGCCCGACTGCGCGCCGTCTTTTCAGGGCGGCAGTCGGGGAGCCCTGCGCGAATTGCCGTAAATAAGCGGCGATTCGCATTTGGCCACCAGGGGGCGCGCGCACCCGCCGCACTCCTGGGGAGTGTGCCCGCGGCTCGGGCGGACCCGATGTCCGCCAGCGAGCCGCGATGAGCGGCTACTGGGAAAAGAACGGGGAACCGCCGATGTAAACACGGCGGTTCCCCGCCCTGTCGGTGGGGCATGAGAGATCTACTGATCCCTGTCACTGGGATCAGTTAGATCTCTCATGCCCATGTTAGCCCAACAATAAATGTCATTGGTCCCAAAAAAGTGTCAAAATGTTCCGACATGTCCCCCCCAATATCGCAGTACCGCTAAAAATCGCAGATCGCCGCCATTACTAGTAAAAAAAAAAAAAAAAACCCCAGAAATGAATTCTCATCATCCGTAAACGCGGCCACTTTTGCGCAAACCAATCAATAAACACCAATTGCGATTTTTTTTTTATAAATCGGCCAAAAACGGTGAAAAAAAATGTTTTTTTATATCTTTTTTTTTGGATTTGAATTTTAGCAAAAAGTAAGAAATTTGGGTTTTTTAGCAAAATGGTCTCTCTTCTTTTGTTTATAGCGGCGATAAGAAATGACGCAGAGGCGATCAAATACCACCAAAAGAAAGCTCTATTTGTGGGAAAAAAAGGACGCAAATTTTGTTTGGGTACAACGTTGCACGACCGCGCAATTGTCAGTTAAAGCGACGCAGCGCCGAATAGCAAAAAGTGCTCTGGTCCTAAAGTGCAAAATTCTTCCGGGGCTGAAGTGGTTAAAGAATGTCTTGTTTTTTATTTTACTCTCCTCCACTATGTGCCTTTTGTGTTCTATCTTAGCTGCTCTGATTCCACCCTTACATTACTTATTCTTTGTTAAGTTGGAATGCCAACAATGACCCCTCAGCCTTGTATTTTGTTAAGGCTTTCTCCTTTGCCTTTGCTTCTACCTGAACAGATACCATTGGGGACTATCCCACTAACTTTTCCGATAAAATTCCTGAAACATTGCACCGGTCTTTCCTACCTCCACGCTGAGAAGATTATGGCCTTAGGTGGTGATGAGACATTGACTCCCTGTGCCCGAGTCCCCAATACCGGTGACGGGTTACCTGGACATGGGGATTATTATATTATCATTATACAGGATTTATATAGCGCCAACAATTTACGCAGCGCTTTACAACTTGAGGGTAGACAGTACAAATACAATACACTTAAATACAGTAGGAATCAGAGGGCCCTGCTCGTTAGAGCTTACAATCTAAAAAGGGAAGGTCAAGAGATACACGAGGTAATAACTGTGGGGGATGTGCTAATAGAGAAGATAAATGTACAGTTGTTAGGTGGGAGCCAGATAGGCTTCTCTGAAGAGATGAGTTTTCAGGGATTGTCTGAAGGTGGACAAACTAGGAGAGAGTCGGACAGATTGTGGTAGAGCATTCCAGAGGATGGGAGAGGCTCTGGAGAAGTCCTGGAGACGAGCGTGGGATGAGGTGACAAGGGAGCTGGAGAGCAGGAGGTCTTGGGAGGAGCGAAGAGATCGATTTGGTTGGTATTTTGAGACCAGGTTAGTGATGTAGCTGGGGGCCAGGTTGTGAATTGATTTATAAGTTATTGTTAGGATCTTGAATTTAATACGTTGGTTGAGTGGCAGCCAATGTAGAGATTGACATAGGGGTGTAGCAGATGCCGAGCGTTTTTTAAGGTGGATGAGCCTGGCCGCAGCGTTCATAATGGACTGAAGTGGGGAGAGACTATTTATTCTGGGATGCCAGAATTGTTGGCTCTAAACTCCTCCTTCAGCGGTTCTTCTCAGCCCATTTTTTCCTTGGATTCTTGGAGCTCTGTTCCTTCTTGGGGCTCTCAGTTGGCTCCTTTACTGAGACCCCCTGAAGTTTCCCACCTTCTGACTTGTCAGCAGCTACTGCAATGCTTTCAATGGTTCCAAAAGAAAGTTATGTTTCCCCTCCTCTGTGGACACTGCCTCCTAAAATGCCCTGACTTCCCACACTGGAAACATCTCCTAGGATCAGTCTTTTCCATCTGAGCTGTGGCTTGAGCTTCCATCACATGCAACAAGGTCTGTTTCATTTGATCTTGGGCATAAGTTACTTGTGTAAGCAGTTTAACAGGAGTACTTTCAGGAACAGGCAGCACGAGGGGGGTCTTGGGG
This sequence comes from Glandirana rugosa, assembly GCA_018402905.1. Taxonomy (NCBI): domain Eukaryota; kingdom Metazoa; phylum Chordata; class Amphibia; order Anura; family Ranidae; genus Glandirana; species Glandirana rugosa. The sequence goes on from BLSH010022066.1 coordinate 287,916, forward strand.
CACTGCCCCCACTCTGACTCCTTGTCACTATCCACTTCTTGCTCCTACTTTTCCACTTGAACTGGCTGTACTGACACATTTTCTGTCTTTGAGGGGACCTTTTGCCCCCTCCCATGACCCTTGAATCTTTTCATCCAACACAGCTTCTTCATTTTTGACCAGCTTCATTACTGCTGGGTAGGTTGGGGCCACCTGTGTCCCCTTTAGCAACAGGTGAAGCACAATTGGGTAATTGGGTAGGGCCCCTTGCAGAATTCTTTCCTCCATACTGAGTATTTGGGTAACGCCACCTTACTGGTAGGACGTGTGATATCACTGCCACTTATATCTCTCATGTTTGAATTTTAAGCCTTGAGGTAAGTGTAACCTTTTGAGGCTTTTTTTCTCCTAATCCATGTGTGATCTTAAAATATTGGAAGTTTGATCTGAAACATGAGTGGATGCAAGCTTTCTAACACACCTGCGATAGACATGCCGATGATCATTGAAGTGCAAGCAGGCTGAATCTGTGTGGAAGCCATCTGTCTGGAAGCATACCATGGATCCATGTGTATTATTATATCTATAAGCGAACATGATCTCTGTAATAGGGATCCATCATTTTTGGTAAGAGGCTAATTTTACCAGAAGGAATATTATTGCCTGTGATATAGAAGATTTTCTATTGCCTGTGATATAAAAGATTTTCTTTTATTAACAGCACATAGAACAGTTCACAAGGACATCCTTTTTCTTTCTCAATTGAATCATCCCTATTTTGTGTTTGAGTGATATTTAGTAGCAACTTTTATCACTAGCACTTCAATAGTTTTTGTAGGTGGAATACAAGTAACACACACACACACACACACACACACACACCAGTTTTTTTAAACAATTTATTTATTATCAACTGTTTATTGTCATTACATGGATTTAACACTGGATGGCCAAGTATATTGAATGCACCTCATCCCCCATGATAGTTAGATTTGTAGAGAGATAGACCAAGGAGGTCTAAGTAGAAGCTGGGACTTTTGCGGCACAACTTATTAGACAAAAAGAGATAAAAATAAGTATTTTAATGATATTTAATTAAAATAACACATAAATGGTTAAAAACATTGATCCCTGGACTTCCGGCGCCTGATGTGAACTGAGGGTGGAACAGTGACTCCGTCTCTTCGGCATACTAAGCCTGCACAGACCGACGGCGGACGGTGAGAGACTATCCCACGGGACCACCGGCTCACTCGCCTACCAGCCCATGGACAAATTTGTGGTCCACGGACCCTCACCCGCGCCCTCCCAACAGATCGCAGCAGGCCGCACGAATGGTCCTCATGCGACCAATATGGCGGACGGCTCACCTCGACACTGCTCCAGACGCTCAGAGAGTCCCCCAGCTGCCTGCACCCCTGCCAGCCCAAACAGACGATCAAGTCGCGGGGATTGCCCAGGCTGTTGCTGCTCTCCTCTCTCCCACAATCACAGCTGCAGTAGACAGGGCAATAGCTGCGGGCATGTCACAGCTTAGTAGGGAGCTGGGAGAGCACACCAGACGCCTTGCTGACTTAGAGGGGAGGGTCTCAGAGATAGAAGGCAAAGTCCAGGCCTCATTCTCCCAGGAGAAGGAATTCAAACAAAATCAACAGCTCATCCTTGAGAAATTGGATGAACTAGAAAATAGGTCCCGAAGGAATAATCTAAGGATCATTGGCTTACCTGAATCTTTTAATACAGAATCCCTAATGGAGGTCTGCACCTCTCGTATTCCACAGGCCCTAGGCCTCCCAGGTCCCTGCACAGTAGAAAGGGCTCACCGCCTGGGGGCACCCTCAAATGACAGGAGATCACCTAGGGCTGTGATAGTCCAATACCTTAACTATGTGGATAGGTCCAATATGCTGAAATCTTTTCGCAACTGCAAGGCGCTCCAACTAGATAGAAACAAACTCCTTCTCTTTGCGGACTATTCGCAGGAAGTCGCCAGGAGGCGCAAAGCCTTCCAACACATATGCTCAGCACTCTTCCAGGTGTCAAATTTTCACTAGCCTACCCGGCAATGTTACGCTTCTCTACCCCCTCAGGAGAATCCAAATCATTTGATTCACCGGATGAGGCACAACACTTCCTCCAAACATGTCTCCATCTGCCAATGAATACGTCACCCCCATCCGGCGGCCCTACTTCCGGCCCCTCTCGGAATCAGAGGAGCCCCAGAAAAGATCCGGCTAAGAAGCTGAGGCTCAATGATTTCCTCAATACCAGCAGGAGGTGAAAACCAGTTAGCCAGCACCATACTTGATTATCTCCTCGTTAGAGCTAAGTAACGTTTCTCTCATTCACTACTCTCTAGTTGCCTTATGTTATGCTTACTGCTTTCTAAGTGGTAGAAGTTTACTGCCTAAAATGTCTGCGCAGGTAGACCTGTTAAATTGGTTTATTTCTCTCTTTTCCTCTCTGGGTCTCCTTAAATGTCATTAGATACGTGGCCAGACAGCCTTGACTTCTGCACAACTTTACCGAGACGAATCCAGCCTTGACCCTATGCACCCATGCAGGGTAATGAGGGCCCCTTCGTTCTTCTGACACCTCTGATATGAATCATGGGGGATCCTATCTACTGTCTGTCGGCGGGAGAACCGGCTTCGATCGGTAACGCTGTTCAAAGAAATGAAGACACATGAGGAAAAAAGCTAAGTCCAGACTTCGGGTATGTGTTCTTCTGTTAATACATCTGCTGTTCAATGTCTTTGGTGGTTCAGTTTCAGCCCACCTCTGCACTCCCCAGTCCCCCCTCTCCCCTACCTTCAACCACACCATATATACCATCATGGCCACGACCGCTCCCCTTTTAGCCACACTTAGCTATGCAAAGTCACCTCTCTCCTTTATACAACATCCCAAACGTAAGGCACCTTCCTGAACATAGTCTCATGGAATGTGAAAGGACTCAGATCCCCCAGCAAAAGGATGTCCATCCTTCGCCACTTAGGTAGGCTCAAAGCAGACATAGCTGTCCTGCAAGACACTCACTTACACAGAGAAGACTTCCTCCGAATGTCCAGACTCTGGGTAGGTCAGGTCCTAGGTTCCCCAGCCCCCAAAGGCAGTGCAGGTGTCCTCCTTCTCATTAATAAAAACACTCCATGCGAAGTCCTCTCCACCCACTCCGACGACGAAGGTTGTCTCTTCACAACCACGCTCAAGACTCTCAACAGAGTCTGGGCACTCACGATAGTATATGCCCCCAACTCCCCCTCGCAGCAATTCTTTGACTCGCTAACAAGCCATGTAGCCCCACATCTACATCTCCCTCACATCATCGCAGGCGACTTTAACGCGGTCATGTCCGCAAGAGAAGACAAATCACCTAGGCTGCCCCCCCACCCCTAGTGACTCCTAAAACAAGCTCCCTACTAGCACAGTGGGCGGATAGTCTGGCCCTCACGGATTATCTGTAGAGTGGCCCACCCAGAAGGCAGAGACTTCTCATTTTTCTCCCACCCCCATAACTCGCTATCCAGGATAAATAATTTCTTCCTCAACTCCCCCTTATGCACCCTAGCCTTTCAACCAACCATCCACGACATTGTCATATCTGACCACGCCCCAATATCCCTTCAGCTAACCGGTTTCACGCCCCACAACAACATGAGGATATGGAGATTTCCCTCCTATCTGGCCAATGATGATACCCTTAAAAGGGTCTTAGCCGACACCTGGGAAGAATTCGCCTCCAACAATGCCCTACACCTTGATAATCCCAACCTATTCTGGGAAACAGGCAAAGCGGTTCTGAGGGGAAGGGTAATCTCCTATGCCTCAGCATACAAAAAGAAAGTATCCGCACAGTACCAGACAACCAGTAACACCCTGCGTACTGCCCACACGGCTCTCTCCACCAACAACACACCCCAAAATAGGAAAAACTGGCTGGCAGCCAAAGATAACTTCGAACTTGGGGCAGCTACGCAAGACAAAATTTTCCAGTCCCACCACGAACTGAAAATGCATAAGTTTGGTAATAAGCCAGGCAAACTACTGGCCAGACTGACTAGGGGCCCGCACGCTATGTCACATGTGGGATTGATCAGAGATCCAACAGGAAAGGAAACCTCTAACCCTAAGCACATCAATGACACCTTTAAAAAGTTCTATGCTTCCCTATACGACCATGACCCCATCGATGACACCAAAGCGCTAGACTTCCTACACCGAGTAGTCCTTCCCAAAGTCCAACAACCCCACCTGACATCTCTCAACGCTCCCATAACCATCAAAGAAATCTCAAACATCATACAAACCCCCACAACGAGGAACATCAGTGGATTATAAAGATAGGCATTTCACCCCTGCAGGGGTAATGCCCTCTGGTAAGGAGGGGTCCAAAGGGGAGCACGTGTGATCAACACTTCTGCCTCACAATTGTGTTATGAATTAGTTTGCACAGGAAACCACCTATGAGCACTGAACACTTTATATTGTATGAAGATTATATCAACTCATTTATGCGAAGAAAATAAGGATACCTGGGACTTGTGATATATGAACTGTATTTTATGCATATGGAAAGACATGAACTTTTGAATCCCACAGAACTTTTAAACATAGCGGCTCACCACTAATGAGACTCAGGTTGATTCAATGGTATTTCTTGGAAGTTGTAAGGTGTATGCAATTGCACAGTTGCACATACAGATTTATTTTTTATTTTACATATACCTTTATTATTAAGTTTATGGAATATTGAAATAAACAGGAAGACACAGTAGCACTTTTGCACTTTATTAAAACTGGTTTCAGACACAACTTTTCCAAAAAACTTTAGCCTATATTAACACACCATACTAGCACTTTACCCAACATATACTTTATATACACGCTCAGATAGCGCCACATCCAACCTCACATACTGATCATACAAACCCTCCCCCCAGGAAAAGCCCCAGGCCCGGACAGATTTACTGCAGAGTTTTACAAACGGAACGCTGCCTTCCTCACCCCCACCCTCCAATGTGTTTATCAAAACATTCTAGAGGGCGGCCCCTACCTCCCCACAGGCCACCAAGCTCACATTAAACTGATTCCGAAGAAGGGTAAAGACCCCTTAGACCCTGGCTCATACCGCCCCATCTCCCTACTAAACTTAGACTCCAAGATCCTGTCTAAAGTTATAGCACACGGACTCGCCCCAATCATGCCCTCTTTGCTCGACCCAGCCCAATCCGGATTCACGCAAGGTAGATCCGCTACCACTAATATCAGAAAAGTACTGATGGCCCTGGAGATGGGGAGACTGGGACCCGCAGGAGACCTGGCAATCATCTCATTAGAAAGCCTTTGACAACCTGAACTTCCAATGGCTAAAAATGGTTTTAGGGGCTTTCGGCTTCTCCGGTCCGATATGCCACCTCATGGATGCCATGTACGAAGCCCCTATGGCTTACATAGTGGCGGCAGGACATGTCTCCAACGGGTTCCACCCTCCACAAGGGGACCAGACAGGGCTGCTCTCTCTCCCCACTCCTATTTAAGCTAGCCCTCGAACCGTTATTGAGATACCTAAACACACACAATAGTCTAAGCGGCATCCCTGTCGGCTCCCTCACCTTAAAATCAGCACTGTTTGCTGATGACATATTAATCTTCTCTTCCAACCCTATAGCCGACATGCACTTTATACAGGAAACTTTCACCTGGTTACATTGGGCCTCGAGCCTCCGCATTAATTTCACCAAAATCTAAATCCTTCCACTTTCCCACCCTCGTTCCCCCCCCCCCGGGCCTCCTCGTCAGTATTCACCGTAGCTAAGAGCCACATCACCCACCTTGGAATCAAAATAGGAGAAAATCCCTCCTCACTGTGTCAGCTAAATATCACCCCGACAATTCTAAAAATCATTCAGGAACTTAAACAGTGGGCTAACCTCCCTTTGTCCCTTTTAGGCAGATGTCACCTATATAAAATGACGAGTTTCCCGAAACTCCTTTACCCCCTTCAAACAATTCCCATTCTCCTCAAACACAGAGATGTTACACGACTTCACTCGGCCGTGTCGGGCTTTCTCTGGAAAGGCCGCAAACCCTGCATAGCCCTGCATAAGCTATTTGCCCCCAAAATGGATGGAGGTGCCAACCTCCCCAACACCAGACTCTATAACCTGGCCTGTCTCCTGCATGAGGGCTTAGATTGGACCACCAACTCCTCCAGATATTCTAACAATGACCTAGAAACTGAAATGGCAAAGCCTATGGACCTGTCTAACTTGCTCCACTGTGGTCATAGAAACATTCCAATTCACCTAAAAAATAATATCCTCATACGAGACACAGCACTAGCTTGGAGAGAAATAGGGAAGAAACTCCACCTTTTGCCGGGACTCTCGACACATACAAAAATATGCGGACACCCTCTATTCCCCCAAGCACTGGAACCTTCGGTTTTCCACATGTGGGCGAAAGCTGGTCTAACCAAGTTCAGCCAGTTATTTGACAAGACCTCAGGGAAGCCTATTCCTCCCACACAAATACTTCAGGACGTTGGCCTGCCGCCAACCCATTACCTTCAAGTGTTGCAAGCCTCGAGCTTTGTGTGTGCCACCCATCCGGGCAAAGCCCACCGTTATCAACCATCCCTCTTAGACCAATTACTGGAACGTGGTCTTCACAAAATCTCGGACCTTTACAAAGTGCTGAACTCTCAACTCCAGGCCAAATCAACTATCTCCAGCAGCTCTAATTGGTCGAAAGATCTTGACTCCCCGGATGCCCTCACCACCATCTTATTGGGCTACAAAACCACCTACAAATACATAACCAACGAATTCTGGAGGGAGCAACAGCTCAAAATTGTCCACAGAGCATACACACCGTTCTCCCCAATCCGGGACCGTACCGAAACCTCTTGATGCCAAACATGCAAAGCATTGAGACCACTCTTTTGCACAAGCTTTGGCAATGCCCATTAATCGCTGATTTTTGGAGTAAGGTTGAAAGTTACGCAGCCTCTATCACTAATTTACAACCTCACGGTCAGATTTATGCGCTTCTTCTTTTTGGCAACCTGGACACCCTTTCCCCCCTTATATCCAGTTCCCAGCTCACCATACTACAGTTACACAAAGCATGGATTATATCTTGCTACATGATTGCTCGTAGAGCCATCTTAAAAAAATGGATATCTGACACACCCCTTCTATCGCGGAGGTGAAAGCAGAACTCTTCAGGTTGCTCAAACTTGACAAATTGGATAAACTTGCCCCCAACTCCAGAGCCTCAAGCTACTTCTCACGAAAGTGGTCACCTTTCATCTCCAAAGAACTCCCTCTCTCCACAAGAGAATCTCTCGCAGCCCCATTCGATCCTCTGAGACCACAGTACCAAGTTTCTTCTGGTGCCACACCACCCAGGACCCGAATATCGACTGCCTGCTGCTAGGATACAACACCTAGTGACTACGGACTGAGTCCCATACACAATCTTACTAGGTAAACCCTTGCTGATTCCTCAAGAACTCTGCTACATTGGACGTTCATAGTTAAATGTAAATGGGCTACGATTTCCCCATAGGAGCATCGACCTGAGCCATACAAAATGTGGTTGACCCCCCCAATCTTTCCTTTCCCTCCCCCCTTTTTGTTAACCCTCACCTCTCCTCCCCACAGGGGAGCCCCACCCCCTTCCCCCCCCCCCCTTTCCCTCACTTACTAGTTGTTGTCGAGATCTAAACTAACTCAGAGTGCTACAGGGTATCTACTCTTGATGTGTTTCTATACTCACTGTAACGTCTGATTGCCTGTATGCATCAAACTTCTAATAAAATATTTGTTAAAAAAAAAAAAACATTGATCCCTTGTATGGAGCAACACAGATATTGTATGATAATACAGAGAGTTTACAACAGTCCTGGTGAATTGTGTCACTACATGTTTCGCCATTTTTGCCTTCTTCAGGGGTATTTGTGAGTAGGCTAGAAAACAGTACAATATACATATAGTCTATATTTAACCAATCCAGCTCAGTGAAATCATCAAATAGCTAAACAGGCTCACCCTTTGATTGTGTGTTGTGTGTAATAAAAAACAAACACTGGTCACTCAGAACTCAATCGACCTAGTAAAACGGTCCAGTGTTAAAAGCTCGTAAATACGAGCTTCAAAAATCAACAAAGGAGGAATAGAGACTTACATCTATCTGTGTTAACACCATTAGAATAGACCGGGAGCTGAGTGGCCAAGCAAAGGCCTTCAAAAGATCGACTAAACTCACAAAACAAAAGCAAAGGACTGATAAGTTTGTTTGTTATGTCTTGTAGTTTCACTACATATGAAATGGACCATGTCAGCTTATAATTCAAGACATAGTCAGTACCAAGTTGCAAAAATGGAAGGGCCGTGCTGTATGGCTTAGAGGCCAACAACATGACCCATTGGACAAGAAAGCCCACATGTCAAATATGGACGCAAGAGGAAATTGGCTTAATAACCATGGGCTTGTACTGATGTAACCCCGTGACCACAGTTGAGATAACACCCGTTAGGACATGGGGCATCATATCTGAGGGGGGAAGTGTCAGCCCATTTCGAGCTGCATCAAGACAGGCACTGGCCACAACCCGTCCGAGAACAAAACCAAGCCACAGCGATACATGCATATGGAAACACCAAGGTCTATGTCTGCATAGCAGCATTCAGAAGCGAGCCAGTCAGGGAGGCAACAGATTAGCCCTGTAAGGCCGTGCATAGTACCAGATAAGCAATGAATATATCAAGGCACAAAAAACCCACAAGTGAAGTTAAGAGCCCTAGACATATTGTGACCATACAAAGGATGTACCTACCTGTAGTGGACAAAATCAGGACATGGCTCCTGGAGACCAATCCGTAACAGCACTGACAGGGACCCCATTAAATAGCCAGATGCCGGCCCGGCGTGTGACGCGTCAGACGCGGAGTAACCAATGGGATTGGGAAGGCAGGATAGACGGGCCAATCGGCGACCACAGCAACATGAAACGATACAAGCAAAGACATGCTGGCACTACAAATCCCAAAAATGACACAGACGGGGAGTCATAGATGGTGTGAGCCCCAGAGTGCAGTGCATAGTGCCGGACTCTTAGGAAAAAATTCCTGCCCACACTGCGGAGAAACCAAAGGGGGACCGACCTGCTGACCAAGGGAGTAGAGGCAAAGAACCTAGACATGGAAAAACAAAATAACAAACAATGCATAAAAGGCAAGGGACACCAATGGGAACTCCAGAACATCAAGGGTCCGCAATAGAACACAAAGGAGAGGGGGTATAAGGGATGACAATTGCCCAGATGTTGATAAGCTAATGGTGACACATGATGGCAATTGTTAAGGACACAGAGCTGGATGGTTCACAAAGAATATCAATCATACAAAAAATAAATAAGCAATTGGGTTAAATAACTAGCACGATATAGAGATACATAAAGGACATTGGACCATATCTAAAAGAAACCCCATAAACATCAATTTGAATAGAGCAAAACAAGTCTGATCATAAATTCATTATATAATTCTATAGTTGCCCGAAATATCTATAACCCAATAAACATAGATGTGCCCAGGAAATAGGCGGGCCAGCATAGGCCAACCAGGGCCTGGGCATAACACAGGGGGAAAGAAGAGATAATAAGGGCCAAATGGCAGTAGAAGGGGAGGGGGAGTGCAGAACAGGTACATGAGGAACACAGCTCCCCGGAACCAATTTACAGAAATTATCTGAAGCTGAGAAAGTCACTGAAGACTGGATGTAAGTTGGCTTTAAGTTTATATATCCAGTGGGATTCTAGTTGAAGTAAAGTTTTATCGACATTACCTACTCGACTATGAGTAGGAATATGTTCAAGGGCAAAGAATTTCGAGTCAAGTATTGAATTGAAGATAGAGACCTATGTGTCTATAAATGGCCGTTTCCATGAGTCACCCATGGGGTGGGTGCGATGTGGACCTTGATGCATTTTATAAACGGACGCTTGGTTTTGCCAACATAAAAGTTAGGTAGGGACATTGAGCTAACATTCGCCATGGAGGGACATACTTCATGAATAAAAAAACATTGCCGGCAATACAAAAATATGAAAAAAGAAAACGGCGTGGGGCCCCTCCCTTTCCTGGCCTGCCAGGCTGCATGCTTGCATAAGGGTCTGGTATGGATTTTTAGAGGGGGCCCTACGCCATTCTTTTTAAAATTGTGTCGTGGGGGTTTCCTTCCTAATTCATGCCAGACCTAGGGGTCTGGTATGGGTTTTAGGGGTGGGGGACCCCATGCCGTTTTGTTTTTACATTTTGCCATGGGGTTCCCCTCAAAATCCATATCATACCCAAAGGGTATGGATCGGGGAGGAGTTCCAGGCCGTTTTTTTCACATTTTTGTATGGTCAGCTATGGGTTTTTTTTTTCTTTCAAGCTTGCTGCCGCACAGTGGATTCTAAGCCCTGATTGGCCGTTGGTCAGGTGCAAGGTTTGCCCACTCAGGGCACAGTGTGTAGCTGGTTGTTGAGGAGCGGGCTGGGAAACCGGTCGGTGACATCACACCCAAAAGTGAAATCCGTTTTACGCACCCCACATTTGGCATGTCATTTTTTTTTAGGGGAGTGGGTACCTAGTTTTAGAAATCAGAAGGAGGCGGCACATCCAGTGTTTCCAAGGCTTTATTAGGGTCACAGTGGCACTACAGATACCAGCATGCAATCATGTCCGTAGACTAATTACTAATGAGAATGATTAAGCACACGGAGGATGTGTGAAACACGTCTATGGACATGATTGCATGCTGGTATCTGTAGTGCCACTGTGACCCTAAATAAAGCCTTGGAAACACTGGATGTGCCACCTCCTTTCTGATTTCTGATACTGTGCGAGGACGAGCCATGGGGGGCACTCCAGGGTGAGTCCAGTGTGTGAGCCTTTACACCTGGAGCAGCGGACTCTCTTCTTTAGGTACCTAGTTTTGACAGGTAACCAGCTCACACTTCCGCTCGGCCGCCTAAGGTGACTCTCCCCCATCCCTCCCTGCAATCTCCTGGGACACATCACAGGTTGCAGAAAATTGCCTGGCCACTGAGAAGGCGCAGTGTGACTGTCATAGCCAAGTGCCCACACTTGCAATGACGGAGCCGCAGAGAGGAGAGGAAGAGGAGGGAGGCCTCAGGCGGCCGCATCTTTGGACCATGGGACAAGTGAGTGTGTGTTTATTAAAAGTCAGCAGCTACACTTTATGTAGCTGCTGACTTTTAATAAACTTATAAACGTCTGGAACACCACTTTTAGAACTGTCAGAAGGCGGAGCAGGCAAAAGGCAGTAGTCTTCATTGCATGCAGAGCTTTTTTTTCCCGGGTACAGCGGTGCAGTGGGCATCGAGATTGACAATGGATCTACATTGGGGGACCTTGTTTTTTTATTTTTAATAAAGTAATTGTCAAAAACTGTGTGTTTTTATTTATTGTTGACGCTTTTTTTGGTGAATGAGTAGGGGTACAATATACCCCCTATTCATTCACATGGGGAGGCCTGGATCTGGGGGGCCCCTTGTTAAAGGTGGCTTCCTGATTCTGATAAGCCCCCTGCCTTCAGACCACGACAACCACCACCCAGGGTAGCAGGGAAGAGGCCCCTGTTCCAATCGCTGCTGGACTGCCTGCTGCGAACCTCTTGCTACATTCCACTGGTGTTAACCCAAAATTCAGTATCTCAGAAAATTAGAATATTACATAAGACCAATAAAAAAAAGGATTTTTAATACAGAAATGTTGACTTACTGAAAAGTACGTCCATGTACAGTATAGTATACACTCAATACTTGGTTGGGGCTCCTTTTGCATGAATTACTGCATGAATGTGGCGTGGCATAGAGCCTGTGGCACTGCTGAGGCATTATGGAAGCCCAGGCTGCTTTGATAGTGGCCTTCAGCTCGTCTGTATTGTTAGGTTTGGTGTCTCTCAGCTTCCTGTTAATGATACCCCCCAGATTCTCTATGGGATTTAGGTCAGGTGAGTTTAATGGCCAATCGAGCACAGTAATACCATGATCATTAACCCAGGCATTGGTACTTTTGGCAGTGTGGGCAGGTGCCAAGTCCTGCTGGAAAATGGAATCCGCATCTCCATAAAGCTGGTTAGCAGATGGAAGCATGAAGTGCTTTAGAATTTTCTGGTAGAGGCCTTCGCTGACTTTGGACTTGATAAAACAGAGTGGACTAACACCAGCAGATGACATTTCTCCCCAAATCATCACTGATTGTGGAAACGTCACACTGGACCTCATGCAACTTGGGTTCTGTGCCTCTCTACTTTTCGTCCAGACTTTGGGACCTTGATTTTCAATTGAAATGCAACATTTTCCCCAGTCCGTGATGATTTGGGGAGCCAAAGTTTGCAGGTTTAAATCCTCAAGCAACCACCTTTTCATGATTCATTTATTAAACTGAAGAAGCCCATAATAACCAATCAAACTTTCAGACTAAGTATTATTTCATTACAGTTGCTTTGGGTTATTGTACTTTGCAAGCAGCAAATTAAGATAATGCTAAAGGTAACGTATTCTTGAAAATACAGTTTTACCAGATGGGAATATCCTTTGAAAGGTCATCTGGGAGACTAGTATTTATTAGATGATGGCTATTTAGTGCAATGTTTGAACATGAATCCACTGATCATATGGTATGTCATAATATTACAACTCTGGTTAGAATTATCACTCACCATCTGAGACTATAGCTTTTTGAGTTCAAATCTGCAGGTAGTCAACTTTTCAGATTTATTTATTTTTTAACGTTGTACAAACTGCTGAAACCAGTAGCAACCAATCCTATGCATATCGGTTGTTACACTTTAGAGCTTGAATCTTGGTTGTATACTCACTGCTGTCAGGCTTGAGCATCCAGGTCTGTGGCGCAGCATGTAGGGCGGTGAATGTGGAATTAGAAAGTTATGCGCTCAGTTTCCGAAACAAATGTCTACTCAGTAATACATTTCAGCAATTATTGGTTTTTTTTCCTACCATTTTACCAGTGAATCTCATTTTTCATTAAAATGCTCTTTTACTTCATAGTATCCCTGCCCCAGTTCTAGGGTGACTAAGTCCATTCTTTTTCACTTATAGGAATTGAACCTACAGCCCTCTGCTTCAAACTTCAAGAGCTTACATGCTGCGCCACAGAACCGGAAGAAGTTAAAAGTGGTTGCTAGAGCACCTATATTATGGATCTAGAGACTCTCTAAGCCTTGGAAACATAAAACTGTTACCAAATCAGAGATTTGAACTTAGAAAACGAGGGAATGTCTGCATTCAACAAGAACAAACCAACAATGCACACCACAGGCTCTAGCTGACAGTGTTGTTTCTCTGTAGAACTATATACTGTAGACAAAATGATGGGACCAATTCAAAAGCATTTGGTGGCCCACGAGACCCTTAATTGCTACTACATAAGATTCAAACGAAGAAATCCAGAGCTTTCAGCATTCAATAGCACCACACCAACAACACGATCCACAGGACTTAGCCAGCTTTTCCACTCCGTAGATCTATATATCAAATACAACTTGACGGAGAACAATTGAAAAACAGTGGCCTTGTATGTAAGAAAGTGGGCTAGCATGTAAAATGCTTGCATGTCTAAATCCCTAGGTGACCACCTTTTCTGATGAATTTATTAAAATTGCAAAAAAACAAAAACAACCAATCAACTTTCAGAGGACTTTTCCTTTCTTATTCATTTCTATTGATTACTGCAATTTGTAGGCAGCAGTTGAGATAGGGCTATATGGTTTGTGGCAATTGATTCTTGAAGGTACAGTTTTGCCAGAAGGGAATCTCCTCTCCATCTGATGCCGTGGCCTAGTATGTAAGGCACAGGACTAGCATGTAAAATGGTTGCAAGTTCAAATCACCAGAAGACTAACTTTTCCGATTAATTTATTAAAATTGCAAAACACTAAACCAACCAATCAGCTTTCAGAGGACTTTTCCTTTCTTATTAATTTCTATTGATGACTGCATTTTGTAGGCAGCAGTTGAGATAGGGCCCTATGGTTTGTGGCAATTGATTCTTGAAGGTACTGTTTTGCCAGAAGGGAATCTCCTCTAGGCAGAGTAGGAGAATTATCTAGGTCTGATGGTAGCACTTTATTAATTACATGAATATTAATCCACTAGTCATATGGTATTCCATGAAATTAAAGTTCTACTTTTGAAACACAAAATCCATGTGAGGCAGTGGCCTAGTATGTAAGGCACGGGACTAGCATGTAAAATGGTTGCAAGTTCAAATCCCCAGAAGACCACCTTTGCTGATTGAATTATTAAAATTGCAAAAAACAAAACCACCCAATCAGCTTTCACAGGACTTCTCCTTTCTTATTCATTTCTATTGATGACTGCATTTTGTAGGCAGCAATTGAGATAGGGCCCTATGGTTTGTGGCAATTGATTCTTGAAGGTACTGTTTTGCCAGAAGGGAATCTCCTCTAGGCCGAGTGAGAGAATTGTCTAGGTCTGATGGTAGCACCTTAGTGGATTAATATTATGTAATTAATAGTCATATATGGTATTCCATAAAATTAAAGTTCTACTTTTGAACCACACACCATCTGATGCAGTGGCCTACTATGTAAGGCGCAGGCTTAGCATGTGAAATGGTTGCAAGTTCAAATCCCCAGAAGACCACCTTTTCTGATTAATTTATTAAAATTGCAAAACACTAAACCAACCAATCAGCTTTCAGAGGACTTCTCCTTTCTCCTTTCTTTCTATTGATAACTGCATTTTGTAGGCAGCAATTGAGATAGGGCCCTATGGTTTGTGGCAATTGATTCTTGAAGGTACTGTTTTGCCAGAAGGGAATCTCCTCCAGGCCGAGTGAGAGAATTTTCTAGGTCTGATGGTAGCACTTTATTAATTACATGAATATTAATCCACTAGTCATATGATATTCCATAAAATTAAAGTTCTACTTTTGAAACACAAAATCCCTGTGAGGCAGTGGCCTAGTATGTAAGGCACAGAACCAGCATGTAAAATGGTTGCAAGTTCAAATCCCCAGAAGACCACCTCTTCCGATTAATTTATTAAAATTGCAAAAAATTAAACCAACCAATCAGCTTTCAGAGGACTTCTCCTTTCTTATTAATGACTGCATTTTGTAGGCAGCAGTAGAGATAGTGCCCTGTGGTTATGGCCTTTTGAAGGTACAGTTTTGCCATACAGGAATTTCCTCTAGGCCAAGTGAGAGAATTGTATATGTCTGAAGGTAGCAGTTTAGTAACTTGCGAGAATATTAATCCACTAGTCATATGGTATTCCATAAAATTAAAGATCTAGTTTTGAGCCACACCCACAACCTGGGGCTGTGGCCTACTATGTAAGGCACTGGGCTAATAAGTAAAATGGTTGCAAGTTCAAAGCCCCAGGTGAATTTATAAAAATTGCAAAAACCTAAAGTAATCAGTTAATTGAAGGCTTAGGAACAGACCCACAACCTAAAGGTCAGTAAGTGCCAAGCTACCATCTAAAGACCAAGGAAGAAATTTTTGTGTCTTGAAAAACATTTAGTGGCCCACAAAACAATTAACTGATTCCACATCAGATTTGAACTAAGAAAGCAAGGGGCTTCCAGCGTTTAATGGCAGCACACTAACACCATGCACCACAAGCTCTAGTTATATTTCTCTTTCTCTGTAGAACTATATAGCCAATACAACATGATAAGAACAATTGAAAAACATTTAGTGCTTCACGAAACACAAAACTGTGTTTTATGCAAGCAGATGTAAACACGCAACCTTTAACCTACAAGGCAGACGAAGCACCCTCTTAGGTAGGTGCTAGAGAGTGTATATAGTTTTTGGCTTTTCTGCTTAATAGAGAGGCAGACAGGCACATTTAGGTGCTGTCTGCTTAACGGAGAGCAGTGATTGATTAGTGAGGTCTGCTCATTGTGCTCTGGTGTGGCTCATGCTGGCTTGATGTGTCACTATCCAATAGCAGGAAGGCATATTGGACAGTCAGAGGAAACCTAACAGGTGAGAGCAGAGGCTTAAAGCATGTGGGCCCTGATGCAAAAGTTGACCTGGAGCCCTCCACTATCATCCACTGCTTCTACCATGCACCAAGATATGGTATCTGTCTCTCTCCTGCTGCGGGCTGCTCATGCACATACAGTGGGGCAGGTAGGTCACACTCTGAGCTGCCGGGTGAAAGCGGCAGGATTGTATGTACAAAAGGAATCTCAAAGGGCCCAACCTGGGCTGGATGGACCCTCTGACTTTCAGATTCACATACAAGCCCACTGCTTTTCCCCGACTGTGTGTGCACAAGCATGGCTGAACATGGGCGTGAGAGGGGGGTGCTGATCAGAGAGTGCACCACTGGGGATATCACATTATAATTAAGCAGCACCCAGTTGCCTCTCTCATGACAAGGCTGCAGTGATGTGGAGGTGCAGGATGTTGATGAAAGGTGATATCCCCCCTTCCTGGTAATGACACATGTCCTCCTACCTCCTCCTGGTAATGACAGAAGACCCCCTCCTTTAGGAGCCCCCATTTCAGATAATCACAGATGACCCTTTCACAGTTTACTCCCCCTCCCGGTAATGACACATGCCCCCCGACCAGTTAATGCCAAATGACCCCCACTTCCCTCCACCAGGTAATGACAAATGACCCCCAGTTCCCCCCACCAGATAATGACAAATGACCCCCACTTCACCCCACCAGATAATGACAA
>BLSH010022066.1:313719-348521 GCA_018402905.1 Glandirana rugosa
AGGGTGGGATTAGTACATCAAGATACAATAGGAGAGGCATTCGGCAGGACCTTCTACTGAACCTTTTTGTCTCAATAATGGACTATTGAGTGAAAAGTCCTTAGAAGGTCCTGCCGCGGTTAAGGGGGGGGTTACCAGTTGAACAGATACTGTATACCAATACCCCCATATTGACACTAATTTCAACTACCAAATGGTTGTCTCATTATGACATATGAATAGTCTCGGAAGCAATAAATTATGTTTATGATGACCACTCGTCAGAAAAAATTTTACACCTAGTAGTACACAAAGGACAATCCACCCTCCTCGGAGAGAGAGACATTCGAAGAAATCGTTCCGTCACCTGCCTTGCTAAAGAAGCTTACAGAGAGAGAGGCTCCTCCCACCTAACAGGAAACACATGATGATCCACATTTTAAAAAAGACTGCTCACCAGTAGTATTTGTATTAAATAACGAAGGCTCTGATAAGTATACAGTATTACTCTGTTGGTAAACCATCAACTTTAATCACAGTTATACCCCCATAACCATATGTCATAGACAAGTTGACCATTGGGGGGGGAATTGGCGCCGTCCTGGAAGATTCCTGAAAAGTGAGTTATCAGGTAATAACTCTGTTTTTCCAAGTCATCTTCCAGGACGGCTTACGGAGAGGATAACATAGAACTACATGATTAGGGTGGGACCATAGCTTTAAGCAACTTCCTCCCAACAATCTGTTCCTGGTTAGAGAACAGACCCGGTCGGAAAGGTTTCACAAAGGTTTGGAAGCTGGACCTGGTTACTGACTTGCAGATCTGGGGATGAGAGGTGATGACTCTTTCAGCCCAAGAAATGGCCCCTGCTCTGTTGGAAAGAGCTTTGATGTTTTCTAGAGAAAACAGTGATGGTGCCTGGTAAGCTTCCATCACTGCATATTTCAATCACCTTGTGATAGCAATATTTTGGCACCCTTTTGCTTTTATCTGGGCTCCAGAACCGAACAAGCAAACTAGAGGTTGATTTCCAATCTATAGATCTCTTACTACATAATCTTCATTCAAGAGATCCCTATGGACATTTAGACAATAGGCCCTTGTAGTTAACCAGCGAGATTTCTGCAACAATGTGTCACGATCCTGGTGGTAAAGTCTGGCGTGTGCAGGGAACAACCACTCTTGCGCACCCGATTCAGGGGTCCCTGGTAGAGCAGACAGGGAGCCCAAGAGTGCGGGATGGCACGAGGGCTGGATGGTCAGTGGTGGTGGTGTGAAGGTCCAAATGGTCCTGCTGGGAAGAAGAATGGTCGTTCAGGCTGGGTCGGCAACTGGCGGGCTGTGCGGCACAAGAGGGTCAGGCAAAGGGTGGTCAAGTCTAAGCAGAGTTCGTTAACAGACTGGCAGCGGAGGTACAGAGGGTTCAGACAATTGGATGGTCGTGGATAGCCAGGGTCGGTGCAGGCAGACAAACAGCAGGTCAGGACAGGCCGGGTCGGATCAGGAGCAGGTACAACACAGGAGCAGGAATACAGGAACAGAGCTGGGCTCACAGGTACTCAGAGGACAGCACTTGCTGACAGGAGCAGGAAGTTCAAATAGAGCTGCCTGGCACCGCCGCCTCTGGGAGCGTGAGGAAACAACAACAAAGTGCAAACAAGTCCTCAGCTCAGACTTCTTCTAAAACAATGCTATACATACCCAAAATGCATATGCCCACACCTATGACCTTTCTCCCCTCTAAAAGCTGGTACGGTAGCTGTTGAGTGTTTGGAAAGGAACTGGGTAAAAAATTAACCTGACAATTTTACAAATGACAAGTGCTCTGCCTACCGTTGGAAGTCTGACTTCATATGGCACATTGTGATACTGGTGGCAAATTATGCAGATCACCACTTCAGGCGACTGAGCCTGTAGCATTAACAGAATATTTACTTTGACTTGCTATACCTGTTCTGTTAGAAAGGCTGTGTAAAAGAGATGTACTGTGCAGTATTCCCTCCAAAAAGATTTGGGGAAGCCCGCGGCCATGATCAATCCATATTAATCAGGAGCTCAGCCAGCAAATGAAGATATGGTGCTTGACCCAAAGTGAGGGAGGGAGGGTTCCACTAGAGGCTCGGTGCTCACTAGAATAGCTGCTTCTCCAGCGGAGAAGGATGTTTTGTGAAAACCAAGACACTTTGTCATTTCTCTGCAATGCTCTCTAGGAATCTTCATAGAGTGTTGCAGCACTGGAGGTGGTATCCAGGCAGGAGATAATCTGTACGTGCAGGCTGTGCATCTATCCCTTAGGCGGTTCCCCTTCTGCTCCCTTCCTTTGTCCTACAGGGAGAGGGCACAAGGTGGTATGAGCCTTTTACAAGGAGAGACAAGGGTGCAGACGACCATACTGTGACCAGCACTCAGCAACCTAGGGAGACCCAAATGAAGCCCTGCCACTGGTAGGGAAAAGAGGGATACACAAACAGCCAGACTCCCCAGACCCACTCTGCTGGTCTGTGGTTTGTACAGAGAATCAACCCAAAACCTCTGGTGCCCCCTACACCAGGGAATAAGAAAGGAGAAACTTGCCTTTAGCCTCTTTCTTACCTTAGGGTCAGAGTCTGCAGGTGTCCCAGACCTGCTTCCGGCTTACAGTCTCCACTGGTGACTTTACCAGCACAGGACAAAATGGCTTCCACCATCTCCTCTGTAGCCCTGAAAGGTGAAATAGTGAGGATCCCGATCTGGAGCTTGCAGCTCCAACCACGAGGTCAGTGTTTGCTACCAATAACATGGCTGCCCTGAAAGCATCAGGACAACACTAGACCACACTGTCCCCCGGAAGACTCACCTGAGTCAAAATCCCACACTACCAGTGTACCTGAACCTACAGGCATGGTACTGACCAGACTCCCATGGAGAAAGGGGGTTCTCTTGGAGTAAAAATTCAAGGCTCCCCTCCAGGGCAGCCTGAACAAGCCCGAGCTACATGCCTCCCCAGGTTCGCTGCCCCTGTTCTGGGATGCTGTAGCCGGGAGGCCCCTGCCGCCTACCCCAAAGGCCAGAGAAAAATAAACTTCTTCAGAGTTCCTGTCAGGCCAGAGGAAATACATATACTGAGGTACTACTGGTGAGCACTCTTTTTTATAATGTGGATCATGTGTTTCCTGTTAGGTGGGAGGAACCTCTCTCTCTCTGTAATCTGTCCTGGAAAAAGGGGAAGTTCTGAGAGGCCAGCGAGAGTGGTCAGAGGGTCACCCCCTGTTGAAAGACCTTGTCTGTGAAACCCCAGAATAACCCGTGGGCATCCCCAGTGTTGGCGGTGCAGTGAGTGGGGTCACATCGCTTTCAAGTGTCCCTTGAGCCCTGAGCCTATGGAGTATGACATAGTTTGACGCATGTCCCTGTTTGCTCGCCTGGGCCTAGGTTGCGGTTCTGGACATGCTGAGCTCTGTAGTAAAGATAAGGGGAAAATGTGTGTGTGCGCCCTCCTGCACTCTGAAAGCCTGGTCACCAGGTCCATACCCCGCTTGTGGACCCAAAACAGCTGACTTGGAATCAGGTAGGAGTGGTAGGTGTGCATGGTGACTGTAAAAAGTACCCCACGCTCAGGATCGGTTTGTAATGAAGTGACTGTGTCCCCCATCCTATTGCACAGTGTAATGCTGGGGAGAGTCTTTCCACTGTCCCAGGAACTCTGCAGTGGGAGGGATAAGAATCCTGAGCCTGGACTGTCTAGTGGGACAGCAGGGGGGGAACCCCAACCCCTTTGAACCAAAGGTTGATGAAAATGCTGTAGGGGTGACCACCGATGAAAATTTTACCCTAGCAGTCTGTTAGGAAAGAGGACAAGTGTGCCAGCAAAACTGGCTGTTTTTGCGGTGGTGCCGGAAATGGCGCTATTTAAGCCTGGAAGTTCCTGCAATGGGTGCTGCTCGTTCTACAGCGTCCACGACCTGTGAGCCCCAGCTCCCGCCATCTGTTCCTGTGTTTGTTTACTTCCTGTTTGACCTGGCTTGCCCTGACTTGCTGTTTGCTACCTGCACCAACCCCGGCTATCCACGACCATTTGATTGTCTACTCCTCTGTACCTCTGCTGCCTGCCCGATGAACGAACCTTTGCTTGGACTTGACTACCCGCCTGCTTGATCCTTTTGTACCTTCCTGCCTGCCCGTTGCCGACCCAGCCTGCTCGACCACTCGTCTATCTGCACGCCTTCTGGAACCTTACTACATCATCAGTGACCATCCAGCCCTCATGCCATCCCGCACTCTTGGCCTTCTGTCTACTCTACCAGGGGTCCTTGAATCGGGTGCGCAAGAGCGGTTGTTCCCTGCACAAGACAGACTCCACCACCAGGTTTGTGATAGAAACGAGCAGCCATGACTGAGTCTGCGCAGGGAACACGCTCCGCCATGGATGACTTGTGTGCCCATCTGGCTGGCCTCACCCAAGCCGTCAAGAATCTCCAAGAGGGATTTACCTGGTTAGAAGAGCGGGTGCAGGAACTGTCCGCCGCCCCAACCACCGGTCCCGCAGCTTCCCGTACCATAGTGGCCCTGCCCTCGGAGCCCAAGGTCCCGCTGCCGGACAAGTTCTCCGGGGACCGGCGCAGGTTTCGGGTCTTCCGGAGTGCCTGCGACCTATATCTGGGTCTCCAGCAATGGACATTTTCTTTGGAGAGCACCAAGGTCGGATTTGTGATCTCCCTGTTGCAGGGTGAACCCCAAGCCTGGGCCCTCAGACTGTGGGAACAGAATGCCCCCGAAAGTGCTTCTGCTGCAGCCTTTTTTCTGGCCATGGCGCAGTTATATGATGATCCCCATCTTGCCGCCACCGCAGAACAACCTTACAACCTTAAGCAGGGCCGCCGCTCTGTGGAGGACTATGCCGCCGAATTTCGGCGCTGGAGTTCGGACACCGCCTGGGGCAGTGCGGCACTCATGTTCCAATTTCGCATGGGGCTGTCGGATCCTGTGAAAGATGAGTTGGCCCGAGTGGGGATCCCTAAGACCTTGGAGGAGCTGGTCACCTTGGCCATCTCCATAGACCGGTGCATCAGGGAGCGCCGCGCCGAGAGGTTCTCCGGACAACTGCGTCCCACCTGGATGCTCCCTCGGGTGCCCAGTTACCCGACTCCGCCTGCTTTCCGGCCAACGACCTCCTCCTCCGGACTCCTCTGAGCCCATGCAGATTGGGTTGCTTCGACCATCACTCAGCATCGAGGAAAGACAACGCCGGTTCCAGCTAAATCTTTGTCTCTACTGCGGAGAGCCTGGTCACATGGTCCGGACATGCCCCGCGAAGCGCGGTAAGTGCTTGTCCACTGTATCTGATGAACCAATTAAATCCCGTGCCCATCTCACCTTTTTCTTGTCTCTGCAGCTTCTCGGAGGGATTATTACAGTGCCGGCAATCCTTGATTCCGGCGCGTGCAGCTGTTTCGTTGATTTGGATTTCGCTGCACAGCACCACATTCCCCTGCAACCCAAGGCTCACAAATTGGTGATCCGCCCGGCCGACGGATCACACATCAAATCCGGAACCGTCACACATGAGACGGTCCCTCTCCTTTCCTGCACTCTGGATGGTCACAGGGAACGTCTGCAGCTGGATGCCATTGCCTCTCCTCTCTGCCCCATCATCCTGGGATTGCCCTGGTTCCAGGCCCATAACCCCAGCATAGACTGGACCACTGGAGCCGTCCATTTCCAATCCCCTTATTGTCGTCGGCATTGCCTGAGTCCTAGAGACGGGACTGTCCCAGCACTTCTCAGCCTGGAGGCCGACACCGAGCCGGATGTTCGGGCTCTCCTTCCACCGGCTTACCATACATTCCTAGATGTTTTTAGTAAGAAGGGGGCGGACAAACTTCCGCCGCACAGGCCCTACGATTGGCCCATCGAACTGCTGCCCGGGGCGGAGGTGCCTTTTGGGAGGATCTACCCTCTTTCTGAACCTGAACTGATGGCCTTTAAATCCTACCTGGAGGAAAACACCAAGAAGGGATTCATCAGACCGTCTACATCCCCGGCTGGAGCCGGCATCTTCTTTGTAGAGAAGAAAGATCACTCACTCCGGCCATGCATAGACTATAGGGAGCTCAACCCGGTAACCATCAAGAACCGGTACCCGCTACCTTTGGTTCCAGAACTTTTTCAACGGCTGGGGTCAGCAACCGTCTTTACAAAGCTCGACTTGCGGGGAGCATACAATCTTATTCGGATCAGGGAAGGAGACGAGTGGAAGACCGCATTCCGCACTCGGTTTGGGCATTACGAATACGTGGTGATGCCCTTCGGCCTATGTAATGCCCCCGCAACCTTCCAACACTTTGTCAATGACGTGTTTCAAGACTTCCTGGATCTCTTCATGATTATATACTTAGACGACATCCTGGTCTTCTCCACTTCCTTGGAGGAACACCGCAGGCACATCACTAAGGTTCTTGGGCGTCTACGGCAGCATGGCTTATACGCCAAAAGTGGAAAAGTGTTCTTTTGAACAGCCCAGTATGCATTTCCTGGGGCTGATCATCTCCACAACTGGCATCCATATGGATCCACAGAAAGTCTCCACAATCTTGGAATGGCCTGCACCTACAGACCGAAAAGGGGTACAGAGATTTGTGGGCTTCACAAATTTCTATAGGAAATTTATTAAAGGATTTTCCGCCATTGTGGAGCCAATCACATGTCTAACGAAACAAAATACCCGATACTAGTGGTCCCCTGAGGCTCAAGCCGCCTTTCAGAGACTCAAGTCCCTCTTCACGTCCGCCCCCATTCTGAAGCACCCGGACCCAGCTTTACCTTACGTCCTTGAGGTGGACGCATCGGAAACTGCAGTGGGGGCTATCCTGTCCCAGCGCCAGGGTGTCAAGGCCCTGCTCCATCCAGTGGCCTTCTTTTCCAGGAAGCTAACCGCACCAGAGCGGAATTATGACGCGGGAAACAGGGAACTACTGGCCATTAAGTCAGCTTTAGAGGAGTGGCGTTATCTGCTGGAAGGGGCTTCCCATCCTATTCTTATATTCACCGATCACAAAAACCTGGAGTATCTCCGCACAGCAAAGTGACTAAGACCTAGGCAAGCCCGCTGGGCGCTGTTCTTCTCCAGGTTTAATTTTCATCTTACATATTGTCCCGGATCTAAGAATAGCAAGCCTGACGCTCTCTCCCGGATGTTTGCGGAGCCAGGCAATACTGCCCCACCGGATACTATACTTCCTGCACGGAATTTCCTGCTGACGGATGAGGACTTTCTCTCCCAACTTCGTCGGGTCTTGGACGGTTCCGCTACCGACAGAGACACCCGACTGACCGTAAGGGATGGTCTATGGTAGTTATGGTAGAATGTTCATCCCGGCAAGTCTGTGTCTTAAAGTCTTGGGTCGCTGCCATGACCATAAACTGGCCAGACATTTTGGTGCACAAAAGACCGCTGAGTTCATCTCATGGTAATTCTGGTGGCCCAACATTTTGGAGGACTGTAGAAAGTATGATGGGACCTGTCCTGTCTGTGCCAGAAACAAAACGGACAGAGCTAAAGCCTGGGGTCTGTTGAACCCCCTTTCCATTCCTGAACGCCCGTGGTCGCAACTGGCGATAGATTTTATTGTGGGACTCCCCCCGTCGGAAGGTTTTACTACCATCTTTGTCATAGTGGATCGAATGACAAAGATGGCACATTTCATCCCTATGAAGGGTACCCCCTCAGCGGTCGAAACGGCCAGTACGTTCATAAAGGAAGTCGTCCGACTTCATGGAGTGCCCAGCAACATCGTATCTGATCGGGGGGGTCCAGTTCACGTCCAAATTTTGGAGAGCCCTGTGTGCTGGGCTAAAAATCGAATTGGCATTCTCTTCTGCCTACCAACCACAGAGGAACGGACAGACAGAAAGGACGAATCAGACTCTGGAACAATACGTACGGTTCTTCTCGTCCTTCTCTCAGGATGATTGGGTCGCACTGCTGCCAGTGGCCGAGTTTGCCTACAATAATACCATCCATTCGGCCACCCAGCAGTCCCCATTTTGGGCCAATTATGGCTACCACCCCACATTCCTGCCCGACTTAAATCCGGAGTGTACCGTCCCAGCAGCTCAGGATGTCACCAACTTCCTCCACTCCAATTGTCGACTCCTTCAGGAGACATTATCCAAGTCCCGGGAGGCTAGCAAAGAGGCCTATGATAAGAGGAGATGGGGGGAAATGGAGCTTCAACCTGGTAACCATGTTTGGCTGTCAACAAGGAACTTGAAGCTTGCATGCCCCTCGAAAAAGTTGGGCCCGAGATTCCTGGGACCTTTTCCTGTGAAAGGACAGATTAACCGGGTGGCATACGTACTTGATCTCCCGCCATCCCTGAAGATCCACCCGGTTTTCCATGTGTCTCTACTAAAACCCATGGTCCTCGATTCCTTCTCTGGTCAAAAAGTAGGGCCACCGGGCCCCATCTTAGTCAACGGAGAGGAGGAGTTTGAAGTGGAAGCGATTTTAAACTGTCGCCGAAGAGCTGGAGAGACCCAATACCTGATCAAATGGAAGGGGTTCGGCCCGGAGGAGAACTCTTGGGAACCTGAAAGGAACATCCATGCCCCTGGACTGATCCGAGCCTTCAGAAGAAATCGGCAGGGTGATGACACCCGGTAAGTCATCCGGAGGCTGCCCCTTGGGGGGGGGGCAATGTTAGGAAAGAGGACAAGTATGCCAGCAAAACTGGCTGTTTTCGCGGTGGTGCGCACGTCTGTGCGCGTTCGCGCGCTTCCGTGTGCGCTCGCGTGCGCCTGTGCACGCCCGCGTGCGCATCCGTGCGCGCACCGGAAACGGCGCCAAATGGTGCTATTTAAGCCTGGAAGTTCCTGCAATGGGTGCTGCTCGTTCTACAGCGTCCGTGACCTGTCAGCCCCAGCTCCCGCCATCTGTTCTTGTGTTTGTTTGCTTCCTGTTTGACCCGGCTTGCCCTGACCTGCTGTTTGCTACCTGCACCGACCCCGGCTATCCGCGACCATCCGATTGTCTACTCCTCTGTACCTCTGCTGCCCACCCGTTGAACGAACCTTTGCATGGACTTGACTACCAGCCTGCCTGATCCTTTTGTACCTTCCTGCCTGCCCGTTGCCGACCCAGCCTGCTCGACCACTCTTCTATCTGCACGTCTTCTGGAACCTCGCTACATCATCAGTGACCATCCAGCCCTCGTGCCATCCCGCACTCTTGTCCATCTGTCTACTCTACCAGGGGTCCTTGAATCGGGTGCGCAAGAGCGGTTGTTCCCTGCACAAGACAGACTCCACCACCAGGTTCGTGACACAGTCTGTGTGGGTGAACAGGGGGTAAACCCTGAGACCCTAGGGTTGCCTGTTGTGCCGGAGCTAGAGGTCTCTCGGGACAACTTCAGGACCGCCCAGTTACAGGGTTCTACTCTTGTACAAGCCTGTAAAAATGTGAAGGTAAACAATAGGACCCCGGTAGCCCCAGGGCTGGAGAATGTTTTTCTCATGTGGTGGTTACCCATGACATGGTGTATTAGGTTGATTGTGGGGGAGACTGTGGAACAACTCATGGTGCCTGGCCCTTATAGGAGGGCCATGTTGAACCTGGCTCATACACATTCCATGGGGGGTCATCTGGCCTATGAAAAGACCATGTAACGTATTTTACAATGTTTCTTCTGGCCCGGGATACATGTTAATGTGAAAAACTAATGTGAGTTATGCCCTGAAGGTCAAAAGGCAGCTCCTGGGGGCGTGGCCTGGACATGGCAGCATGAGGACACACTCTTCTTGAGCTCCTGACTTCATCCCGGCTACCCAAGCCTATTTTGATGCGGTATGTACTCTGCAAAGAAGCAGAAAATGAGGGGAGGCTCTAAAGCTGCAAAATCTGGTAAAACAGGGGGAGAAATAGCGCAATACTTTAGAAACTCCCAGCTGACTTCTCCTGCTCCTAAAATGGTGGATTTGCGTGGTGAGCCGCCTGATACCCCGGGCCCTGCTAACCAAATTGGGCCCCCTGCTATATCTTTGTTGTCCGACTCTTACACGGACACCCCCGTTGCTTTACACTCTGACCCTCAGGACTCTCCACCACACTCATGCCACGAGCGTAGATGCGGACTTGCGGTCACTTATACAGGCCCTCCCAACCAAGGCTGACATTGAGCCCCTTATCGGCCGCCTGGAGGCTCAGCACCACAGGGACATACAGGAGGTAAAGGGAGAAGTACGAGCCCTGTCAACGAGGCTGTCATCAGGGGAAACATGTGTGTGGTGGCGCTAGAGCGACGGGTGCTTCTCTGGAACACTTGCAGGATGCCCATGTGGATGCTGCGGTAACACTACAGCTGTATATGGAGGAGCTGGAAGACAGAAGTAGGTGCAATAATCTGTGCCTACGGGGCTTGCCAGAAGCGACAGGACCTGAAGACTTAGCGGACACAGCAACGGCTATTTTCCGCAGACTACCAGGAGAAGCGCTCCCTCCCAAACTGGAGTTCGAATGCATACACAGGGCCTTGGGTCCCCACACTACGGACCCAAACCGCCCACAAGACATCATATGCCGGCTCCGCCATTACTCCTATAAAGAATGCACACTCTGCAGAGCATGGGAGGCCAGTGAAGTGGAGTTTGATGGCGCACATATTAAAATCCTGCCAGATGTCTCCCGGGCCACCCTTCAGAGACGTGCCATACTTCACCCCATTCTAGACCTGGCCCGGCAACATGGCGCCACTAATCGGTGGGGGTACCCGCTCTCGGCCACATTCAAGAAAGACCAGCGGTCATTCACACTCCGGACCCCTGGGGACCCGCCGGCACTGTTTATTTTCCTGGAGGCTGCTCCCATCCCTGTTCAGAACTGGCTGTTGTTTCTCCCGCAGCCTACCGGTCGCTCCAGCACCCCACTGGGGAGACACTCCCAACCCAGACCGCAAAGGCAACAGAGGAGATCTCGGGCACCCACATCAGATGGAGCACGTGAGTCCTGAACTGATCCCCTGTTGCCCCTCTATAGCCCTAAGTAACAGGGACTAAGTGCATTCCCATTTGCAGGGAAAACATCTACCCATTTCAGCTGCCGACACATCTTATGCACTGCCCCCACCTGCGGCACTGTCAGGGGATGGGGGAACAGACTCTGAATTGTTTATCTTCCCTCCGCTGTGTGACTGTGGGGGCCCGGACCCTGCTTGTCCCCTGTTCTTCTCCCCCCCCCCCATGGAGAAAAGTGTCGGTGAACCCGGTCCTGGACTTAAACAGCTGACGACACTGCTGGCTCCAGGAACGATCCTGTGGGTTCCGATCTGCACTACTAGCCCGCTAGCCTAGTCGGACTTTCAACGAGCCCTGGTGCTTCTTGGAGGTTTGGAGTGGCAACCATGACCTAGGCTGGATCGCTCCATCATTCAGCTGACGGGGTGTGGGGGGGTGCTGTGTTTGCATAGTCGCATTCGCTGCCTGGGATGGCACCGGGAACTCCATGAGAAATGTGGGCCTCTTGGCCCTCCAGGTGCCTCCCATGGGGGATTACTATATTTGGGTCGGGGAGTGGGGGGTCCGACGCCCTGTAAGTTATGGGTGGGGTGGGTCCCCTATTCATTGCTCCTGGGTTGGGGCACCTGTATTTCTAAAATGATTAAGAAGTTGTACTGTTCTTGTTAATGATGGCAGATGGCGAGCTGAGACTGTCCTGTGAATGGGGGACCACCCTCTATATACTGTAGTTAGCTGCGGTTTTGCAGTGGGTAAAAGGTATATAATGTTATACAAAGATGACTATTGTCCCAAATATGTGCTTGTGTGCTTTACTGCTCTACCTATTTTCTTGTTGTTAACAGGTTATCCCGGCACAATAAGATAGGCCTTAGTCGGCTTATAGATATCACTGAGTTTTGCGGTCTGGTGGTGCCAGACACTCATGGGGTGCCCCCTCCTCCACGGGGTGCTTTCCCCCTGACTTCAGTGGGGGGTGGGGCCATGCGTTGGGGGGGCCCCTGGAGATCCGGGGGGGTGTGGGTTTATTGCCCTGAAGGGTGGAAAATGGCTACCAGAAATCTGCTTACCTGGCTGGGTTTGGTGGGATGGGTCGGGTGAGCTTCCCCGCGGCCTGTTCCAGCTACTTCCCCCACTTAGGTCAGCACATCCCTCGCCCGGCTGGGCGGACTGTGCTTGTGCAAGCCCCAGCTTGCTACATTTAGTAGTTCCCCTTTTTCTTTTCTTTCCCACTCCGTTTGGATCTGAGGTTGGTTGATTGACCCCACCCTGCTTGATCTCTAACCAACCAATCTTTTACTTTTCTATTTCTTTCCTCATTTCTCCCCCCCTCTAGTTGTTCCTTTTAAGACCCCTTTCTCCACGACCCTGGTTGAAGATGGACAGCTTAGAAATATATTCCTTAAACGCGAAAAGGTCTTAACATGCCAGAGAAACGATGTATGCTTATGAATGACTTGAAACGAGCTCGGGCTGACATAGACTTCATCCAAGAAATTCATTTTAAAGTGGACCGATTATCCGTTCTTAAGAACAGATTCTATTCCCTATCCTACCATTCCACCAACAAAACTAAATCTAGGGGCGCCTCGATTCTCCTGTCTGGTAACCTGCCTTGGACTCTCCAGGACTCCATGATAGATGGGGAGGGATGCTTCGTATTTCTCAAAGACCTCATAGGTGACGTACAATTGACAATGTGCCCCAAATGATCATCAAGACACCTTTTATCCATCGTACTTTAGACAAACTCCTGGACTTCGGGGAGGGACAAGTGATCCTCGGAGGGGATTTCAACTTTCCCCTGGTCCCTACAGTGGACACATGCTCGGGCTCTTCCTCTGTCCCCACTGGCTCTCATAAGCGGATTGCACACACCCTACATAAAGCACAATTGATCGACATATGGCGGTTGCAGCACTTATGGGAAAGGGATTATATATTTTACTCCCCCCCCTCACAAAATCTATATGAGAATAGATTTTTTAATCCCCCGTGGGCAATTACATGCAGTGCGTAGAACATCCATCGGTTATAGGACGTGGTCTGACCATGCCCCCATCCTGCTGACCTACGCACTCTCTGATGATTCCTACCAGAAGGCGCGTTTTTGGCGGCTCAATAAAAAGCCTCCTACAGAGGCCAGAGGTCCTAGAGGAGGAGACCAGGGATTTAAATTTCTACTTTCAATGAAACACATCAATGGACTGTGACCCAGGGGTGGTGTGGAAGGCCCACAAATCTGTTATCAGAGGGATCTTTATTAAACACAGGGCGCGGATTAAGAGGCACAGGGAAAGGCAACTAGAACTACTTCTCTCCAAGCTACATGCTGCCAAATCTCAACATAAAAGTTCCCCCACCCTTCCCCTTAGATAACGAACTCGCCTCCCTTTGTGCTCAAATTATTGACCTCCTCTGTTATAGGGCCAAAGCGGCAATACGGAAATATCGCCTAACTACATACGAATCTGGAAACAAATGTGGGAAAATTCTTGCCTGAACGGTCAGAGAACACAAACTGCAGGCATATATACCACACATTGCGACATCACAGAACTCAAAGGTTAGCTTACCCAAACAGATCTCCAAATCATTTCGAGACTTTTACGCAGACCTTTATAACCTACCCACCCCCACGGGATCCCAAAACTCAATAGACGAATACATTTCCTCTGCCCAGCTACCCACCTTATCATCAGAAAGTAGAGAAGAATTGGATGCCCCGATAATGGCAGAAGAACTAGACCAGGCGATCAGTTCAACCAAGCCGGGTAAAGCCCCAGGTCCCAATGGCCTCACCCTCCAATATTACAAATCCCTACTCTCGATACTAGGCCCCCATATGGTGGACCTCTTTTATAACCTAGGATTGGAAGCGGCCCTCTGCGACGACGCCCTAAGGGCACACATCTCCGTCATACCAAAAGAGGGTAAAGACCCGACATTATGCAGCAGTTACAGTCCCATCTCCCTCCTAAATACTGATCTTAAGTTCGCTAAGATTTTAGAAACCTGCCTGACCTGACACCTACAGGACCTGATCCATTTGGACCAGGTGGGCTTCATTCCTACTAGAGAGGCTAGGGATAACACCATTAAAGTCCTAAACATGATACCTGTCGCCACTCAAACCCACATGCCCTCCGTGTTTGTTAGCACAGACGCGGAAAAGGCGTTCAACCGTGAACTGAACTGGAAATTCATGTTCTTCGCCACATCGGTCTAGGTGACAACATAACTAAGTGGATTGCTCCGGTCTATTCCACCCTCACATCTCAGGTCAAAGCCAATTGACTCCTTTCAGACCCTTTCCCGAATACCAACGGGACCAGACAGGGTTGCCCGTTGTCGCCCCTATTATTAGCTCTGTCTTTGGAGTCATTCCTTTGTAAAGTCAGAATGAACCCGGGACATTCAAGACCTCAAGGTCGGAGACACCCGCTACAAAGTCTCAGCATATGCTGACGACTTACACTAATCCTTAACAAACCCCTCCATCTCCCTACCGAACCTCCTTCGAGAATTCAAACTCTACGGAGCTAAGTCCAAGCTCAAAATAAATTACAATAAGTCTGAAGCTATGGGGGTGGAGTTGCCACTTACCCTCACATCAACACTTCGTTCATATTTCAATTTTAAATGGACACATACCGCCCTGAAATCCATAGGCACCCTTGTCCTTTTACTGACGAAAACTCAGACACTGCTGGAATCATGGCATAAAGGCCTTCATTCCTAGTTTGGCAGGTGTAATCTTCTCAAAATGTGCATTCTGCCAAAGTTCCTGTACCTACTCCAGGCAATCCCAATCAAGATCCCACTTTACTACTTTAGACAGGTACACACCTTATTTACTAGATTTATCTGGGCACACAAGAAACCACGTGTACCCCGCTACCTCATGTCCCTCCCTAACCACTGGGGGGATTGGTGATTCCCGACATGCGGAAATACTACCAGGCAACCCATCTTGATAGAATCCTTGACTGTTGCCGTCACCACAACTCCAAGCTTTGGACGCATCTGGAACAAACCCAAACTCAAATCCTGTTGAAGGAGGCGCTTTGGTGTTATGACCATTTATCGGCATCACTGAAAAAACATCCCCTCAAGGCACAATGCTCCGGGTGGGCTCGCAAGCTTGCTTTAAACATTCGTTATCCACCCCTGATTCCCCATTGTTCCATATCATAGGAAACCCGCAATTTACTACTGGATTTGACTTCCATATCAATAAAGCCCTGAACGCAGCTAATCGTGCTTGAGCATCACACTTCCTGGTAAATGGCTCATGGCCCTCTCTAGAGACACTCAGCAGCGACACGGGTCCATTTAAACTGGCCTTTGGACAGCCCTTCAATTAAGGCATTACCTCACATCCATACCAAACCCGCAACGCTTTAGCCAACCTTTAACAACGACATTAGAGGAACACTGCTCAGACGAGGGTGACCTTTATCGAGTACTATCTACAACTTACCATCTACTAATCTCCCCGGCAGAACAATTACACCTGCCTTTCATAAGCAAATGGGAAAAGATCTTAATTGCACATTCACCCCTGCCCAATTACAGCATCATTTTATGTTCAGACTGAAAACTTCAATCTGCACCAGGATACAGGAGACTAATTACAAAATCCTGAAAAGATGTTACGTTACCCCCACATGCTGCATGAATGCTATCCTAACTAATTGGAACTCTGTTGGAGATGCCATGGGGACCGGGGAAAGCTGCTGCACATGTTTTGGTCCTGCCCGAGGCTATCTCTATTCTGGTCCACGGTCAGAACGACCATTCAGAAATTCACGGAACACAATATTCCTAATGATCCAGCCTTCTTTCTGCTATATACCTTGACCATCCCGGCCAAATCCTACAAAAGATCCATTGTAAGTCACCTACTGAATGCTGCCAATTTATGTATCCCACTCCACTAGAAACCAGTGGCGGCTGGTGACATTTTAGGATGGGGGGGGGGCACTAGACCCTGCCCTTCCTTTTTGACCCCTCCTACTTCTCATAAGCCCCAACCCTTATAGTATGCAGAGTCACCATATCGCAGTATACAGAGCCCCAGATAGTATGCAGAGTCACCATATCGCAGTATACAGAGTCACCATATCGCAGTATTCAGAGCCCCAGATAGCAGTATACAGAGTCACCATATAGCAGTATACAGAGCCCCAGATAGTATTCAGAGTCACCATATAGCAGTATACAGAGTCACCATATAACAGTATACAGAGTCACCATATCACAGTATACAGATTGCCCAGATAGCATTATACAGAGTCACTATATCGCAGTATACAGAGTCACCATATCGCAGTATACAGAGTCGCCATATCGCAGTATACCGAGTCACCATATAGCAGTATACAGAGTCACCATATAGCAGTATACAGAGTTACCGTATAGCAGTATACAGAGTCACCGTATTGCAGTATACAGAGTCACCATATTGCAGTATACAGACCCCCCCTGAAGTCGGGACGAAGTCCCACACTTACGCCATCTAATAGCAGGCTGGAGTGTGCAGAGCTCGGCTTGCGGAGATAGCATGCTGACAGTGTGCAGAGCTCGGCTTGCGGACAGCATGCTGGAGTTTATAGTCTGCGTGGGAATGGGGACTGAAACCCGGCCGAGTGCTGTGCCTGCACGTCCGCCACAGTCCCACCCCCACCCACCGCATCCAATGCCAGTCAGTCAATCAAACTATGTGTGTTGTGCCTGTTCAGCGCACACATATAGTCTTTTATGACTGACTAATCGGCTCACTACTTTTTTTTTTCTGGTCAGCGGCGGGGAGGCTGCGCCCAACCGCCTCTTATTGACCTGCCCCCGCTGCTGGAAAGCAGTCCCCACTGACTATTGCTTGTTGGCTCCAGAAGGTGGAGGACATTAACAATATGGAGTACTTAGTCCTCACCGCAAGACACCAACAGGAAAAACATTCCAAGACTTGGAGGCTATGGAATCAATTCATTCTTTCCCCAGAGGAGATTGCCCTTATGAGCTTGTGATTATGATAAATTATCTACATGCTGTCCTGAATCAACCGGGGCCCAACTTTAACCCATCTCCATCCCTGCTCTGTTTTGGTTGTTTCAGCCATCTTCTTGACGTACCTTTTCCCCATTTGTCCCCTTCTGCTCTACCCCTTCTCTCTACTTCATCCTTTCTTCTCTCTATTCCCTTTCTATACACCTCTCGATAGGTTTCTCTGAAAATGGAAATGGGTAAAAGGAGGCACGCACCCGATTGCCCACACAATTTTTTAAAATAGAAAATGATCTGTGGTATTTGAGCTAGGCCTTATTCACTGCATAACCGCAATCACTTGGTTCTATCTTGTATTCTTTGTGCATGCAAAACATGTATATTTTGAATTGACTTTGCCTGTGTTGGGCGTTAATAAAAATTACATTTGAAAAAAAAAGGCAACCCCCTATGCCACATTACCGTAGCGCACTGGTGCCATTGCCCGTGATTGAGGTTCTTTTTGACCGAAGTGCCAGTAGTTAACGTGATTGTAAAGTCTCCTTTTTTTTAGTTAAAAACAAACATGTTCTACTTACCTGTGAAATGGTTTTGCACAGAGCAGCCCAGATCCTGCACTCTTCTTGGGTCCCTCTACAGTGCTCCTGGCCCCTCCCTCTTGTTGAGTGCCCCCACAGCAAGCAGCTTGCTATGGGGGCACCCGAGCCGAGTCACAGCTCCGTGTGTCCATTCAGACACAGAGCCCCGACTCTTTTCTCTTTTCATTGTCTGACTGATTTTGATTGACAGCAGTGGGAGCCAATTGCGCCATGCTGCTATTTCAGCCAATGAGGAGGGGAGTCTCGGGCAGCCAAGACACTGCTGCAACATTGCCGGATCTAGAGGAGGCTCAGGTAAGTATTGAGGGGCTGAGGGGGGCTGCTGCAAACAGAAGTTTTTTTTATCTTCATGCATAGAATGCATGAAGATAAAAAAACCCTTCTGTCTTTACAACCACTTTAAGTCTGATAGAGACCATCCATACATCCTAGTGGCCATGGACTATGCCATCCGGTATCCTGAAGCTGTTCCCTTAAGAAACCATTCTTCAAAGATGATCGCAAAAGAGTTGTTCCACATGTTTACCTGCACTGTACTAGGATCCCAAAAGAGGTTCCAAATCGACCAAGGGACTCCCTTTATGTCAAAAGTAATGACAAAAGTAATGAAACCAAAGTTTGACACCTATCCCATGCCCAGGGTTCATAGGTGTGTGCACCCCAAAGCTCAAACACATATGCCTTTCTCTGCAGCCTCAGCTGCACTGGACAGTGAATGAATGGGAAGTGCTCTGTGCAGATCGGCTTCCTATTCATTTGCATACTGAAGCATAGTAAACACAGTTTACTATGTTTAAGTTATGAATGAACACAGTGAGTGCGTTCATTTAGAAATGACATATTTATAAACTCTAAATAGATACAACCTTATACTGGTAGTCTATCTCCACATCTAAACAATAAACAATCAATAATAATTAATCATAATGTGCAATAGTGAAAAGAAAAGTCCCAATCTCGTGAAGAATGGATGACTCTCTCACCCATAAATGATAAATTCAATCCATGCCAAAAAACAATTGGTTTGAAATCGCCTCCAGGTTGGTGTTTAAATAAATAAGCCTCATATCATTGGTGTCAGTGGTTGCTTTCCTGGTCAAATGCTCTCGCGATGCTGGCTCTTTATTGAAGCTGTAACTATACTTTGGCTACAGTGCCAGGCGCTCTGCATTCCCACACCCATCACCCCACTGCCACTCCACACTAAGGACACCTTGCAGGACGCGGACCTTTTCAAACTGCGTCCACAATCCTGTGGCTGCCCGCGTGATCCGGGATGCTTGGCAGCCATGTAGTATAAGGTGACCAGACATCCCCAATTTCCTGGGACAGTCCCCATTTTGCAAATTGTCCCGGCAGAAATTTGTCCCGGATTTTGTCCCCGCTTTGCAGGGCCGGGAGACGTCTGGTCACCCTACTCAGGGGGGCGGCAAGCCACCAATCACAATCGACCCGTCGACTGCGCGTAGCCGGCAGGTCGAACGGTAATACAGCCGCACATTTCCCCAGCCGCAGCTTTCTGAAGAGATCGGGACAAGTCACAGGACTGGGTAGAGGGTGGGGGCTGGAGCTGCTAGAATTACTTGTTACATAAACCAGCAGGTGATTGGTTGCCGGGAAGTCCTAGCAACCAATCACCAGCTTGTTAATGCAAAAAGTTGACTGTCAGATCCCGCCCTCTGTCCAGTACTGTGACTGCTCCTGTTCTCTGCTCTTCTGTTACACTGGTGTGTATGGTAGGACAGGGCTACAACACACTAGTGAAGGGGACAGAGGGCACTACAGTGAGGGGGGTGTGTAGGGAGAAGGGGACATTGCATGGGAGGGCAGAGGCAAAGGACACCACAGTGGGGGGGGTGTAGGGGATGGGACATTGCATGGAATGGGGCAGAGAACACTACAGTGGGGGGGGGGGAGGGTGTACAGGGGACATTGCATGGGGAGGCAGAGAACACTACAGTGGGGGGTGTACAGGGGACAGTGCATGGGGGTGGAGAGGACACTACAGTGGGGGGGGGGTGAAGGGGACAGAGGACATTGCATTGGGTGGGCAGAGGACACTACAGTGGGGGGGGGTGAAGGGGCAGGGACATTGCATTGGGGGGGCAGAGGACACTACAGTGGGGAGGGGGTGATGGGGATAGAGGATTGCACAGGCTGAGTTGCCAGGCACTGAACAGGCCGACTTGCTGGACACTGAACAGGCCGCATTGATGGGCACTGATTGGGCTGAGCTGCTAGGCACTGAACAGGCTAATTAATGGGCACTGATCAGACTGAGCTACTGGGCACTAAACAGGCTGAACTGCTGGGCACTGAACAGGCTGAGCTGGCGAGCACTGGAGAGGCTGCATTAATGGGCACTGAACAGTCTGAGCTGCTGGGCACTGAGCAGGCTGCATTTATGGGCACTGAACAGGCTGAGCTGCTGGGCACTGAACAGGCTGAGCTGCTGGGCACTGAACAGGCTGCATTTATGGGCACTGAACAGGCTGCATTTATGGGCACTGAACAGGCTGCATTTATGGGCACTGAACAGGCTGATCTGGTGGGAACTGAACAGGCTGCGTTGACGGGCACTGAACAGGCTGAGCTGCTGGGCACTGAACAGGCTGCATTGATGGGCACTGAACAGGCTGAACTGCTGGGCACTGAAAAGGCAGCATTGATAAGCACTGAACAGGCTGAATTGATGGGCACTGAACAGGCAGAGCTGCTGGGCACTGCACAGGCTGCATTGATGGGCACTGAACAGGCTGCATTGATGGGCACCGAACAGGCTGAGCTGCTGGGCACTGAACAGGCTGAGCTGCCGGGCACTGAACAGGCTAAGCTGCCGAGCACTGAACAGGCTGCATTGATGAGCACTGAACAGGTTGCATTAATGGGCACTGAACAGGCTGAGCTGCTGGGCACTGAACAGGCTGCATTGATGGGCACTGATCAGGCTGAGCTGCTGGGCACTAAACAGACTGCATTGATGGGCACTAAACAGTCTCCATTGATGGGCACTGAAAACGCTGAGCTGCTGGGCACTAAAAAGGCAGCATTGATGGGCACTAAACAGGCTGCATTGATAAGCACTGAACAGGCTGAATTTATGGGCCCTGAACAGGCTGCATTGATGAGCACTGAACAGGCTGCATTGATGAGCACTTTACAGGCTGCATTGATGGGCACTGAACAGGCTGCATTGATGGACACTGAACAGGATGAGCTGCCGAGCACTGAACAGGCTGAGCTGCCGAGCACTGAACGGCTGAGCTGCCGAGCACTGAACAGGCTGAGCTGCCGGGTACTGAACAGGCTGAGCTGCCGGGTACTGAACAGGCTGAACTTCCGGGCACTGAACAGGCTGAACTTCCGGGCACTGAACAGGCTGAACTTCCGGGCACTGAACAGGCTGAGCAGCTGGGCACTGAACAGACTGCATTGATGGGCATTGAACAGGCTGAGCTGCTGGGCACTGAACAGGCTGAGCTGCTGGGCACTGAACAGGCTAAGCTGCCGGGCACTGAACAGGCTGAGCTGCCGGGCACTGAACAGGCTAAGCTGCCGGGCACTGAACAGGCTGAGCTGCTGGGCACTGAACAGGCTGAACTGCCGGGCACTGAACAGGCTGAGCTGCTGGGCACTGAACAGGCTGAGCTGCTGGGCACTGAACAGGCTGAGCTGCTGGGCACTGAACAGGCTGAGCTGCTGGGCACTGAACAGGCTGAGTTGCTGGGCACTGAACAGGCTGAGCTGCCGGGCACTGAACAGGCTAAGCTGCTGGACACTGAACAGGCTGAGCTGCTGGGCACTGAACAGGCTGAACTGCCGGGCACTGAACAGGCTGCATTAATGGGCACTGAACAGTCTGAGCTGCTGGGCACTGAACAGGCAGCATTGTTGGGCAGTAAACAGGCTGAGCTGCTGGGCACTGAACAGGCTGAATTTATGGGCACTGAACAGGCTACATTTATAGGCATTGAAGAGGCTGAACTGCTAAGCAGTGAACACGCTGCATTGATAAGCACTGAACAGACTGAATTTATGGGCACTGAACAGGCTGCATTGATCGGCACTGAACAGGCTGCATTGATGAGCACTGAACAGGCTGAGGTGCTTGGCACTGAACAGGCTGAGGTGCTTGGCACTGAACAGGCTGGCGTGCTGGGCACTGAACAGGCTGAGCTGCTGGGCACTGAACAGGCTGAGCTGCCCGGTACTGAATAGGCTGAGCTGCCGGGCACTGAACAGGCTGCATTGATAAGCACTGAACAGGTTGTATTACTGGGCACTAAACAGGCTGAGCTGCTTGGCATTGAACAGGCTGGGCTGCTGGG
Organism: Glandirana rugosa; assembly: GCA_018402905.1. Taxonomy (NCBI): domain Eukaryota; kingdom Metazoa; phylum Chordata; class Amphibia; order Anura; family Ranidae; genus Glandirana; species Glandirana rugosa. The sequence goes on from BLSH010022066.1 coordinate 335,619, forward strand.
CACTGAACAGGCTGCATTTATGGGCACTGATCAAGCTGAGCTGCTGGGCACTGAAAAGGGTGCATTAATGGGCACTGAACAGGCTGAACTGCTGGGCACTGAACAGGCTGAACTGCTGGGCACTGAACAGGCTGAGCTGCTGGGCACTGAATAAGCTGACCTGCTGGGCACTGAACAGGCTGAACTACTGGACACTGAACAGACTGCATTTATGGGCACTGAACAGGCATAGCTGCTGGGCACTGAAAAGGCTGCATTAATGGGCACTGATCAGGCTGAGCTGCTTGGCATTGAACAGGCTGGGCTGCTGGGCACTGAACAGGCTGCATTTATGGGCACTGATCAAGCTGAGCTGCTGGGCACTGAAAAGGGTGCATTTATGGGCACTGATCAAGCTGAACTGCTGGGCACTGAACAGGCTGAACTGCTGGGCACTGAACAGGCTGAACTGCTGGGCACTGAACAGGCTGAGCTGCTGGGCACTGAATAAGCTGAGCTGCTGGGCACTGAATAAGCTGAGCTGCTGGGCACTGAATAAGCTGAGCTGCTGGGCACTGAACAGGCTGAACTACTGGACACTGAACAGACTGCATTTATGGGCACTGAACAGGCTGAGCTGCTGGGCACTGATCAGGCTGAGCTGCTGGGTACTGATCAGTCTGCATTTATGGGCACTGAGCAGGTTGAGCTGCTGGGCATTGAACAGGCTGAGCTGAGGTGCACTGAACATGCTTAACTGCTGGGCACTGAACAGGCTGCATTTATGGGCACTGAACAGGTTGATCTGGTGGAAACCGAACAGGCTGCATTGACGGGCACTGAACAAGCTGAGCTGCTGGGCACTGAACAAGCTGAGCTGCTGGGCACTGAACAGGCTGAACTGCTGGGCACTGAACAGGCTGACCTGCTGGGCACTGAACAGGCTGACCTGCTGGGCACTGAACAGGCTGCATTGATGGGCACTGAACAGGCTGAGCTGATGGGCACTGAACAGACTGCATTTATAGGCCCTTATCAGGCTGCAGTGGTGGGCACTGATCAGGCTGAGCTGATGGGCACTGACCAGGCTGCATTGATAGGCACTGGTGAGACTGCATTGATGGACACTGGTGAGGCTGCATTGAGGGGCACCAGTGAGGCAGAGCTGATGGACACTGGTGAGGTTGCATTGATGGACACTGAGGCTGAGGGGACTGATGAGGCTGCATTGATGGGCACTGATGAGGCTGCATTGGTGGACACTGGTGAGGTTGCATTGATGGACACTGATAAGGCTGCGCTGATGGGCAATGGTGAATATAATACACGCTTGAAATGTGCTTTAAAATGCATGGTTTTCCCTTTTATGAACAAGAAAATAATGACATTATGCAGTCGGGCTGGTATAATAATGCTATGAGGCTGGTATAAAATGATTTCCAGAAATAGCGTATATATCATACAATCATTACATTAACACATACCACATACACTGCATATATCATTTGAGGAAAATATGCTTATAAAATAGTTTACTATTTGCCAATAAGAAAAAAAAATGTCCCTGGATTTAATATTAAAAATCTGGTCACCTTAATGTAGTTACCCATACCAACCAATCTCATTTCAGGTTACTATAGAGAACGCGGTATGACTTCATTCTATAACTTGAGGCCTGTTCACATTTGTACGCTTTTGCAGCTTCCCAGTTTGCCAGAGGTGGATATTCCCTTTAAATACTATGTATCTGTTCACATCTGTGGGCTGTCCTTTTGATAAGTCCTGTGTCTTAAGTGCGCTTTGTGAAAAAACGCACCAAAAATACATCTTCCATTATAGTAAATTTTAATGCATGAAAAAGCAACATGCTTTTTTTGAGTGATTTTTTTGAGTCACACGTCCATTTTCCCAGGGGACCATGGAGGAAAACACATGAAAAATGAATTATGCGCTGCGCTGAACGTTAAAAGAGCACTAAAAACGCAATGTGCATTTCACAACACACAGATGTGAACAGGTTCCTAATGCACTATTGAATAAACCTATTTGTCTAATTTGTTTGCTGAATTTTACCAAATAAAAGTGACAAACCTTTTTTTTTTCTTCCATAAAACATCAAAAAATAACCTTAGGCAAGTTGTGCTGTGCAATGCAAAAGCAACATTGAATCTGGGTAATTTAACTTTAACTCTTTAACTTCCTTTTTTTTTTTAAATGTTTACTTTAAATTTAATTTCCACTTCTCTGCAGCTGTCCAGGAACAGCAACACATCTGAACCCAAAAAAAAAAAAAAAAAAAAAAAGAGTTATTTTAAACTTTTTTTGAGAGTTTGTTAGCTTGGTACTGTCACAAATAAAGTTGGGTGAAAAAATGGCTGCTTTGCATATAAATACGCCCACTTGGGAGGCAATCTTCCCTTTGGCCTGAGCACATGGCTGGCTGCTGCCATGTCAGTTTGGTAAGTGGTTTGTTTGCAATGTTGATTTAAAAGCTACATCTTAAACTTTTTGTTCCTGAACTTTGTTTAAATCTGACAAATGCATGTTACATTCCCAATGTATAATCTCCTAAGATTTACTATCCGTTGTGTTATGCTGGGGCTTTGATGGTTTGTGTTCAAACAGGCAAGCTTTTGCACTATATTATAGACCAATCTTTTAACTCCAGGGAACCCCTGCTAAAATCAATCCATTGGTGATGAATGGGAAGCTTGCACCCCCTGCAATTGCTGGTGAGTGGGAAGCATGCCTCCCCCGTTGACATTGGGCATGGATGGTAAGCATGTCTCCCCCTCACCTATTGGGGATGGATGGCAAGCATTCCTTCTGCCCCCCCTTGCCAATCGGTATGGATGGCAAGCATGCCTCCCTGACGCACCCACCTTGCCATTGGGGATGGAAGGCAAGCATGCCTCTCTGCCCCCCATTACCTTTAGGGATGGAAGGCAAGCATGCCTCCCTGCGCTCCCCCCTCCCCACCATTGGGGGGTGGAAGGCAAGCATGCCCCTCTTCCCCTCCCCTCCTTGCCATTGGAGATGAAAGTTAAGCATGCCTCCCTGCCCCTCTCCCCTCCCTGCCATTGGGGAAGAATGGCAAGAATGCCCCCCTTTGCCATTGGGGATGGATGGCAAGCATGCCTCCCTGCACACTCTCTCCTCCTTGCCATTAGGGGAGAATGACAAGAATGCCCCCCTTGCCATTGGGGATGGATGGCAAGCATGCCTTCTGCCCCTACTTGTCATTGGGGGTGGATGGCAAGCATGCCTTCCTCCCCGCTTTGCTATTGGGGATAGATGGCAAGTATGCCTCCCCTCTCTGCCATTGACAATTAGAGATGGGCTCAGGCATGTTCAGGATCCTAATCTCAACCCACTTGCCCGATCCTGCCAGGAAGCCGACACTGCATCCTACTAATCACAGGCCTTGCAACATTTCCTGGTCTGTGCACCTGCGGACTGGGGAATTTCTCAATGCCTGTGATTAGCCATTTGCAGTGTGGGTGGGTTGGGACTAGGATCCTGAACACGCCTGCGCCCATCTCTATTGGTGATCTGTGGCAGGCATGCCTCCCCTTTGCTATTGGTGATTGACATTTTTCTAGCAGGGGATTGTTGCATCAATAGCTCAGTGATAATTGGAGCCTATTTAATACAGTACAATGTGAAATGTACTTATAGCAACCACATGACAAATCACATGACTGCTGTAAAACAGCATGGATCTGTTACTGATTGGCTGCTGTGGTTATTGCACTTTGCTATATGCCCTCTTTTTGTTTCCAAACCCAGATGCATACTGAACAGTCAACCATACTATAAACCATTTTTCAGCTTACTCAGTTTTTCTACAACTTTTTATATTGACTGACCTACATTCTCAGGAAAGGAGACAGTGGCCTGCTGCTGTGGATCTCTTCTGCTAGTTGCCTGGCACTGCCGTGCTGTAAACTAAGCTCATTTGAATACATTGATTTTTCTTACATATTCATTCATACTGCGAACTGTTTAACCACTTGCTGACTGCCCTATTGCAGTTTAAAACTGCAATAGGGCGGCAGCTCTGTGCAGGATCCCATATATATATATATATATATATGTGTGTGTGTGTGTGTGATCCTGCACTTCTGTCTGCAAGGGGCATGTGTGTGCTTCTTCTGCTGTGATTATTCATTCTCTAGATCTCGGGAACCCACCGATCGTTGGTCAACAACACAGAATGAAAGGCAAGTGACAATGCGCAAATGGGTCGAGGCATACGGTATTGACCAGAGTGCATAAAATGTATATGGTGACTACTACAATGGGCCAACTGACATGAGAGGGTGGAAGGGAAGGATGAGGAGAAAGGGCACAAGTGGGAAACTATACACATATATATACATCAAACCATATACACAGGGGGATGCATGAAGTGGTGGATGAACCAGTCCAAGGGGGAGCACTAAAGGGCAGCCCGCGGAGTATGGACCCGGATCCCACGATCCAATGGAACTATAATGAGAAAAAATACAAGGGAGGGCGCCTCTAAGTGCAGTAAGCTTAGTTCATTTTAATGAAAAGACCAGATTAAGAACACTCACATAGGTTTAAAAACAGTGGGCAATTCGGCTGATCCCATGGGGAGAAAACGCCGTCACTCTCAGGGTGTCCAAGTAGTGCTGAGCCGGAAGGGGAGTCTTCCGTCCATTCGTTCGTCCGTCACCACGCCTGGATGTAAATGCCGGCACGCACGGTGACTAGAGCGAGGCTTGGATAGCGGCTGCAATGGAGTCCTGGGGTGATGGCGTCATAAAAGTGAGACGCGTTTCGTAGGCTTGCAGGTCAGGTGGTACACGTCCTGCGCCACTTCATCAGGCAGTCAAGAAGATCAGTCCACTGAATACAATACGTGTAGACATTTAAATAGTAAAAGCCCCTAGGGGCAGGGAAAGAGAAAGAGATTGACAATTAAAAAACAAATGCAGCTAACAAGACTCATCCCTTATATAAAAGCAGACAACAAAGCACTGAAAGGGGGGAGAGACAAACGGGAATAGTGAACCTCAGTATTTCACTTCGCTGTAATCAGCCAATCATTTGGCAGGAGACCATGGTTCTAAAAGTATATATAAAAACCTTTACAATTATACGAGACCATTTTAAAAAATACAAGACAATTATTAAAATAGATTTAGTTCAGTAGGTCCTCAACCCACTGGGGGTCTGCACCTAAAAAGGGGGGGGGGGTTTAGGGCACCCCCTGGAGGGTGGTATTAGTAACACAGTCTCATTTCCAACATCAAAGGTATCTATACGTGGAGAGACATTTTTATAAAAAAGTGATTTAAGATTAAATAAAATAGGAGTGCAAACTTGACACTCCTGCAGCAACTGTAAAATACATATGGGCTTGACACTTCCCAAGTGCATGTGTAATACAAAGGGGATATATAGGGAAAAAATATATATAAAAAAAGGGGGGGGTACATCAAGAACTATATCAGAATACATGTGTATGCATATATTTATCAGTATATATATTTCTCAGACAGGGGGCTCAGAAGGCACCCAAGCATATGGGGGAAATGAAGAGGAGGTACATGGCATGGACAGAACCTGGGGGAGACTAGAGGATGATGGACACCTCTATACATTCATTTAGGCCCCCAGGTGAGAGGACGTCTAAGGTGTATATCCAGAACGTCTCCCTTGCGCACAACCTTTTGAAACGTTCTGCCAAGGGAAGAGTTCTGAACACCTGTTCTATGACCCACACAGACAATCCTTTGGTGGAGCCCTTGTGTACCTCGAGAAAATGTTGAGGGATGCTATGAAAGTCCTTTTTCCCTTCTATGGCCCTCCTGTGTTGGCCGAAACGACACCTCAAAGTGCGTGTAGTTCGTCCAACATATACCAACCCGCACGGACAGGACAGGCCATACACTACAAAATCCGAAGCACAAGTGTAGAATTCAGATATGGGATAGACCCGGCCTTTTACCTTAAATGACTGTGTTGTCTTATGAAATGGCAGGTTTTGCAGGGTTTCTTAGGGCACTGGTACATGCCCACCAAAGGGAACAACGTGGGCTTCTGTACCATAGTTGAACGATTTTTAATTTTGCTTGGTGCCACCTTACTCTTAAGGTTAGGCGCCCTGCGGTAGGTGATCTTGGGCCTGGGTGGAAGGGAATGTTTCAGCATGGGGTCCTGAAGTAAAATGTCCCAGTGTTTGGAGAAAATATTCTCCATTCTTCGATGCTGATTGTGGAACATGGTGACAAACCTTATTTGCACCCAAATTTTGCACCCTCCTATGCCAACCTGGCCATGGGCCTGTGGGAAGACCAGTTCATCCATAACAATAACCCCTTCTCACGACATATCATTTTCATGGGGAGATACATAGATGACATCGTCATCATCTGGGATGGCCCCTCCACCACCATGCTGGACTTCATCTCATACTGTAATGACAATTCGTATGGATTGGCTTTCACCCATGTCACGGATCCCGACACATTGGTTTTTTTGGACCTGGAGCTTGGCCACATGGAGCACACCATTGTGGCCAAGAACCACACAAAACCTACAGCAGGGAACTCCTTCCTCCACTATCATAGCTGCCATTATCCATCATGGATCCACAATATTCCGAAGGGACAGTTCTGTAGGATCAGACAGAACTGTTCCTTGGATAAAGGCTATCCTGAAGAAAAAATTCATAGATAAAAAATATCCGGAAAGGTTGGTTGATGAGGCGTTCCAATTCTATCAGAAAGGGAAACCCATCAGACCCAAAGAGACCAACCCATCCCAACCGATAAGGTTTGTCACCATGTTCCACAATCCGCATCGAAGAATGGACAATATTTTCTCCAAACACTGGGACATTTTACTTCAGGACCCCATGCTGAAACATTCCCTTCCACCCAGGCCCAAGATCACCTACCGCAGGGCGCCTAACCTTAAGAGTAAGGTGGCACCAAGCAAAATTAAAAATCGTTCTACAACTATGGTACAGAAGCCCACGTTGTTCCCTTTGGTGGGCATGTACCAGTGCCGTAAGAAACCCTGCAAAACCTGCCATTTCATAAGACACAAACAGTCATTTAAGGTAAAAGGCCGGGTCTATCCCATATCTGAATTCTACACTTGTGCTTCGGATTTTGTAGTGTATGGCCTGTCCTGTCCTGTCCGTGCGGGTTGGTATATGTTGGACGAACTACACGCACTTTGAGGTGTCGTTTCGGCCAACACAGGTGGGCCATAGAAGGGAAAAAGGACTTTCATAGCGTCCCTCGACATTTTCTCGAGGTACACAAGGGCTCCACCGAAGGATTGTCTGTGTGGGTCATAGAACAGGTGTTCAGAACTCTTCCCTTGGCAGAACGTTTCAAAAGGTTGTGCGCAAGGGAGACGTTCTGGATATACACCTTGGACGTCCTTTCACCTGGGGGCCTAAATGAATGTATAGAGGTGTCCACCATCCTCTAGTCTCCCCCAGGTTCTGTCCATGCCATGTACCTCCTCTTCATGTCCCCCATATGCTTGGGTGCATTCTGAGCCCCCTGTCTGAGAAATATATATACTGATAAATATATGCATACACATGTATTCTGATATAGTTCTTGATGTACCCCCCCCTTTTTTATATATATTTTTTCCCTATATATCCCCTTTGTATTACACATACACTTGGGAAGTGTCAAGCCCATATGTATTTTACAGTTGCTGCAGGAGTGTCAAGTTTGCACTCCTATTTTATTTAATCTTAAATCACTTTTTTATAAAAATGTCTCTCCACGTATAGATACCTTTGATGTTGGAAATGAGACTGTGAGTTACTAATACCACCCTCCAGGGGGTGCCCTAAACCCCCTTCCCCCCCCCCCTTTTTAGGTGCAGACCCCCAGTGGGTTGAGGACCCATTGAACTAAATCTTTTTTAATAATTGTCTTGTATTTTTTAAAATTGTCTCGTATAATTGTAAAGGTTTTTATATATACTTTTAGAACCATGGTCTCCTGCCAAATGATTGGCTGATTACAGCGAAGTGATATACTGAGGTTCACTATTCCCGTTTGTCTCTCCCCCCTTTCAGTGCTTTGTTGTCTGCTTTTTATATAAGGGATGAGTCTCGTTAGCTGCATTTGTTTTTGAATTGTCAATCTTTCTCTTTCCCCGCCCCTAGGGGCTTGTACTATTTAAATGTCTACACGTATTGTATTCAGTGGACTGATCTTCTTGATTGCCTGATGAAGTGGCGCAGGACGTGTACCACCTGACCTGCTAGCCTACGAAACGCGTCGCACTTTTATGACGCCATCACCCCAGGACTCCATTGCAGCCGCTCTCCAAGCCTCGCTCTAGTCACCGTGCGTGCCGGCATTTACATCCAGGCGCTGTGACGGACGAACGAACGAACGAACGGATGGGAGGACTCCCCTTCCGGCTCAGCAGTACATGGACACCCTTAGAGTGACGGCGTTTTCTCCCCATGGGATCAGCCGAATTGCCCACTGTTTGTGAGTGTTCTTAATCTGGTCTTTTCATTAAAATGAACTAAGCTTACTGTACTTAGTCGCCCTCCCTTGTGTTTTTTTTTTTTTTTTTAACACAGAATGGGGCTCTGCCTATGTAAATTAGGCAGATCGCGGTTCTGATGGGGGAAGGTATGGATTCTGTGTTCCTGCAATACAGGGACTCAAATCCATTTCTTCCCCTAGTAAAAACAGCACATATGGTACACATAAACACTGGCTAGGCACACAGTAAATCTTTTGCTTGCAGCTGATGTTTAACCCCTTCCCAGCCAGTGGCAGTGTGGCATGTTTTTAGCACTGATCGCTGTATTAGTGTCACTGGTTCCTGCAAAGTGTCAGTGTCTGATTGCTGCAATATTGCAGTCCCACTATAAGGCACTGATCGCTGCCATTACTAGTATAAAAATTCCATAAACACATCCCATGGTTTGTAGACGCTACAACGTTCACATACATCAATCAATATATGCTTATTGGGATTTTTTTTACCAAATATGTGTAGAAGAATATATTAGCCTAAATTTATTAAGAAATTCGATTTTTTTTTTTTTTTAACTGATTTATAGCAGAAAGTAAATAATATAATTTTTTTTCTTGCGCAATAAAAATGCAGCGGTGATCAAATACTACCAAAGAAAAACTTTCTGGGAAAAATGACACATTTTATTTGGCACATTGTTGCATGACCGCGCAATTGTCAAAGTAACGCAGTGCCGTATCGCAAAAAAAAAATGGCCTGGTCATTAAGGGTATCTTCCAGAGGCCAAGTGGTTAAAAACACACTTGACTGCATCTGGTGTAAACTAGCTTTAAATATTAGCTGTTTGCATGATATTGCAAGTAGAGACAAATGCACTTTGACTAAAGTGTTACTAAACCCACAACAGTAAAATCAGTCTGTATATACAGTAAAGCATGCATGCTCACTGTGGAACCTAAGGGGTTAATCCTCATTGTGTTAATAGGCTGCTTGATCCTGCACAGAGTAAGGGAGAGTTGTAACTCCAGTAAGGTTAGTTAGGGTAAATCCCTGCAAATTAACAACTTCAGCCCTGGAAGGATTTACCCCTTTAGGACCAGAGCACTTTTTGCGATTCGGCACTGCGTCACTTTAACTGACAATTGCGTGGTTGTGCGACGTTGTACCCAAACAAAATTGATGTCCTTTTTTCCCCCTTAAATAGAGCTTTCCTTTGGTGGTATTTGATCACCTCTGCTTCACTTCTGATCACCGCTATAAACAAAGAGCGACAATTTTGCAAAAAAAAAAAAATTTACTTTTTGCCAAAATACATATCCAAACAAAAACAAATAAAAAAAACAAATGTATTCATCAGTTTTGGCCGATATATATTCTTCCTCATATTTTTTGGTAAAAAAAGATGGCAATTGGCATATATAGATTGTTTTGCGCAAAAGTTTTTGCATTTACGAACAATGAGAATTAATTTATGGGGTTTTTATTTTTTTTATTAGTAATGGCGATGATCTGTGATTTTTAGCGGGACTGCGATATTGCCGTGGACATGTCAGACACTTTTGACACTTTTTTGGGACCATTGACCTATATACAGCGATCAGTGCTATGAAAATGCACTGATTACTGTGTAAATGTCACTGACAGAGAAGGGGTTTAGCACTAGTGGGCGATCAATGGGTTAACTGTGTTCCCTGGGATGTGTAACTGTGTGGGGAGCGATTGCGCTCCCACATACAGGAAGCATGTGATCATACTCCTTCTCCCCATCAGAACCAAGATCCGTGTGTTTACACACATGGATCCCGTTCTGTCACTGCGGGGGATTTAGCGGCCGCTGTCAGGAGACAGCGGTTTGCGATATCGAGCCATGTTGCCGCCGTCAATCCATGGCGGCCAGTCAGCAACTGGTTAAGGGAATTCTTTGGGGAGCCCAGGTCACCAGGGCTAGTGTCCTCATTGGAAGATTTCCCCTCGATTACTTTTCTGGGGACAACCCAAAATTTGGGATTTTCTTTTACTTTCAACGATAATGGTAAAAAGGACAACAATAGAGAGGGTAAGACTCCCAAATGGGTACACAGAGGAATAAAAACCCTCAAGGGTTCAAATCAATCTCCCCTCTATCCAGAACTAAAGATTTGCCTTTAGTTATACTTTAAACCACTTCAGCCCCGGAAGGATTTCACACTTTAGGACCAGAGCCCTTTTTGCGATTTCTTATGGTGGTATTTGATCATCGCTGCGTCATTTCTGATCGCCGCCATAAACAAAAGAAGAGCGACAATTTTGCAAAAAAAACCAAATTTCTTACTTTTTGCTAAAATATAAATCCAAAAAAAAAAATACAAAAAAAATTTTTTTTCATCAGTTTTGGCCGATTTATATTCTTCCTCATATTTGTGATAAAAAAATTGCAATCGGCGTTTATTGATTGGTTTGCGCAAAAGTGGCCGCATTTACGGATGGTGAGAATTCATTTTTGAGGTTTTTATTTTTTTTATATTTTTTACTAGTAATGGCGGCGATCTGCGATTGTTAGCGGTACTGCGATATTGGGGCGGACATGTCGAACCATTTTGACACTTTTTTGGGACCATTGGCATTTATACAGCGATCAGTGCTATAAAAATGCACTGATTACTGTGTAAATGCCATTGGCAGTGAAGGGGTTAACCTGCAGGGGGCGCTCTAAGGGTTAACTGTGTTCCCTGGGCGTGTTCTAACTGGGGGGGGGGACTGCCCTAGCAGGGGAAGGGAAGTGATCACAGCTTCCATGTAGAGGAAGGCTGTGACCACAGCCCTTCCCCCCTCACAGAACAGAGGTCCGTGTTTACTTACACGGACCTCCGTTCTTTCACTCCGGGGGGGGGCATCGCGGGTAGCCGGCGGCGATCGAGGCCGCCGCACCTGCTCCCTGGCCCTCCCCGAAAACAGTGAGCGCGCCTCCGGCGGCGTGCGCGTGCTCACGGTGCGCGATCTCGCAGCCGCCGTCGGATGACGGCAATTTGCGATATCGAACCACTTTGTCGCCGTCAACCTGCGGTTGGCGGTCGGCAAGTGGTTAAATGGACCTGCCCGAAAAATGGATAGACTGATCTGAATGGAAAACCCATGTGAAAAGATCCCAACTTCTACCAGTTAATCCTGAAGCGTGCATCTGGTTTTAAAACCTGGTGAACTGGACCATAAAACTTTCATCTCATTTATGTTGTATAGATGGGGTTTTGGTTTTTTTTTTTTTTTGCTTTCAAGAGGGCTTTTCAGAAGTGGAAAACCTGTCCTGAGGAAAGGACAAAAAGAAATGTGGTTTGCCATGGTTAACTTCCCTTTCAGAAAATTCTGGTTACAGAACATGGCTTTTGGGCTGCTACTTTACCTTGGTATATTCTGATTCCCTCGCCCCCCCAGTATTGCTTCATGAACTTGACACATTTGCATACCAAGAGTTATGATCTGCTTGACACTATGGTTTCGTAGAGGCCTATGCTGTGCTTGTGTAAGGTACATTGAGACAGGGATGGCCGAATAATTAAAGCTTGCTCAAATATGTGAAGACCTTAACCACTTCAGCCTCGGAAGGATTTACCAGCTTCCTGATCAATTTTTGCCATTCGGCACTGCGTCGCTTTAACTGACAATTGCACAGTCGTGTAATGTTGTACCCAAACAAAATTGATGTCCTTTTTTTCCCCACAAATAGAGCTTTCTTTTGGTGGTATTTGATCACCTCTTTTTTGCACTATAAACAAAAACAGAGCGACAATTCTAGAAAAAAAAAAAAAAAATTTTTTTTTTAAGTTTTTGCTATAATAAATATAAAAAACAGCAAAAAAAACATCAATTTAGGTCAATATGTATTCTAAATAATTTTGGTAAATAAAATTGCAATAAGCGTGTATTGGTTTGCGTAAAAGTTATCGCGTCTACAAACTATGGGAATAGATTTATGGCATTTTTATACCGGTAATTGTGTTTTTTTTTTTTTTTTACTGTTAATGGCGACCTGCAATTTTTATTGGGACGGCAATATTGCGGCGGACAGATTGGACACTTTTGGCACTTATCTGGGATTACTGACATTTATACAGAGATTAGAGCTAAACTAGCCACTGAATTACTGTATAAATGTCACTGCCAGGGAAAGGGTTTAACACTAGAGGGGCAATCAAGGGGTTAAATGTGTTCCCTCAGTTTATTCTAACTGTGTGGGCAGTGGCGGCTGGTGAAGTTTTTGGATGGGGGGGCGCCAGGCCCCGCCCTTCCCTGTGACCCCTCCTACTTTTAATAAGCCCCACCCCTTATAGAATCCACCCACTCGGCGGCGTTATAACGGCAGGGTTATTTTTAACGTCCAGCGGTAATTGTCATTTTTTTTTTTTTTTTGTGTTAATGGCCATATTTTTACGGTATTTAGATAAG
>BLSH010022066.1:389845-410017 GCA_018402905.1 Glandirana rugosa
ATATATATATATATATATATATATATATATATAATATATATATATATATATATATATATATATATATATATAATATATATATATATATATATATATATATATATAGATAGATATATATATAGCGCCTTGTGACTTCTATCAGTTCCTAGTAAAGCTTGTAGGAGGAGTTTTCATTCTCCCCCCGATCCTCTGTCTGGACAGTGCTGATTGGCCCTGTTCTGATCACATGCACTCTCCCAAGAAAAAAAAAAACTCTAGCAATACACACCAAACTGAGAATGTGCAGCTCATACCCTGGTTCTGTAAATATCAGGTTATTTTGGAGATAGTGAAAGAAGGGGAGGATCAGAGAAGATGGGATCAAACAGCCTTTATACACAATGCAGAGGATTAACCCCTTAGGTTCCACAGTGAGTATAAGAAGCATGCTTTACTGCTTATACAGACTGATTTTACGGTGGTGGACAGTGGCGGCCCGTCCATTAGCCATGATTAGCCTTATCTACATACAGGGCACCGGACTATTGATTCCAAAGGGGGGGGGGGGTTAGTGCTATTTTGAAGCACGTGATTAGAGCCGGCAGCTCTAATAGGCTTCAAAAAACGATGGCCCCGACCCCATGCAGTTACGCAACGATAGAGAATTAATTTTCGCTATTTTCACACTAAATCTGCTCCTCGCCAATCAGGAAGCGGGTCTGAGATCTGTTTCCCGATTGCCGTGGAGGAAGCCGCTGGAGCCACTGCTCGTAGCCCACCACCCTGGAGCAGCTGCCCGCACCTCGCCACTCTGGAGGACATCCGCCTAGATCGGGCAGGGTGCCAGAATAACCAGCAGACATGGGGGGGTGGTTGTTTGCTGCCCTCCAAGAAAAAAAAAAAAAAACAGCCATTACTGGTTGTGGGTTTAGTAATACTTTAACCACTTGCCGACCGCCCGCCGCAGCGTGACAGCGACAAGGTGGCTCGTTATCGCGAACGTGCCGTGATAACTAGCATTGTGAGCGCGCGCGCCCACTGTGTTCGGGGGGAGCCAGGGAGCGGGTGCGGCAGACTCAATCGCCGCCAGCTACCCACGATGGCCCCCCCCGCACTGAAAGAACGGAGGTCTGTGTAAGTAAACACGGACCTCCGTTCTGTGAGAGGGGGAAGGTCTGTGATCACAGCCTTCCTCTACATTGAAGCTGTGATCACTTCCCTTCCCCTGCTAGAGCAGCCCACACACAGTTAGAACACTCCCAGGGAACACAGTTAACCCATAGAGCGCCCCCTGCAGGTTAACCCCTTCACTGCCAATGGCATTTACACAGTAATCAGTGCATTTTTATAGCACTGATCGCTGTATAAATGCCAATGGTCTCAAAAAAGTGTCAAAATGGTCCGACGTGTCCGCTGAAATATCGCAGTACGGCTAAAAATCGCAGATCGCCGCCATTACTAGTAAAAAATAAAAAAAAAAATAAAAACCCCAGAAATGAATTCTCATCATCCGTAAAACGCCGCAACTTTTGCGCAAACCAATCAATAAACGCCGTTTGCAATTTTTTTTTTTTACCAAAAATATGAGGATGAATATAAATCGGCCAAAACCGATGAAAAAAAATGTTTTTTTTATATTTTTTTTTTTGGATTTGTATTTTATCAAAAAGTAATAAATTCATGTCTTTTTGTAAAATTGTCGCTCTTTTGTTTATAGCGGCGATCAGAAATGACGCAGAAATGATCAAATACCACCAAAAAGCTCTATTTGTGGGAAAAAAGGACACAAGTTTTGTTTGGGTACAACATCGCACGACCGCGCAATTCTCAGTTAAAGCGACACAGCGCCAAATCGCAAAAAGTGCTCTGGTCTTAAAGTGTGAAATCCTTCCGGGGCTGAAGTGGTTAAAGAAAGTAAAAAAAACTGTAGCTTAAATGTGAAATGTACATACACAAATCCTCTCACCTCCCCCCATTCACAGGGAACCACACCAAATTTCAAAGAAAAGTTAAAAAGAAGAGAGTCTACTGTGTTCTCTTTTATTTAATTTTCACTTACAATGTATTTAATTACAAAAAAGATTGTGCAGTTAAAAAATATTAATCATCATCATCTTTAAACATCCGTTTAAAAAACATTTTTGGTTCCTATTTAAGCTGCCGTTTCTGACCCCCCTGAACATTCTAGCGATTGGAAAGTAATGAAGCCGCAGGATCTGCATCACGGCCAGAAGGAGATAAGCAACGGCAGCCTGTGTGTTTCTTCCATGACAGTGTCCTGGTCTGAGGACATTTATTTAACATTTCCAAATTTGCAGGAGGTATTCTATTCTTTATAATAACTTGTATAAAACCTGTACTTCACATATAAACACCACAAGGTGCATCCACGACACAGAGTCTGTTAAATTGCTGAGAAGACTGATTTTTTTTTTTATATGCATATTAATGCTGCAAAACCGATGAACTGATGTCACTGCTTACCTGTGACACCCCCCAGTGAAAAACATGCTACAATATGCAGATGGTGGGTGAGAATAACGAAATCTCATTTTTAGTGGAAAATCCATTTAAATCTTGAACTCCAGGAAAACACTTGGGGCTTGTTCACACGGACCAAACCATTGAACCGCGGTGCGTGAAGCTCTCAGTTCTGGCAGCATTGATCCAGAGCTGTGGTACACATTTTTACTGCATCATAAAGTATTCGTAAAGGAAACAAGAAGATGCGCATTTGCCAAAATAGTTGTACGTTATCAAGACAACTAAACCTAAAATAATGGATAAATCAGTTGGGTTTTGGTGGGCCAAAATGACAATATTACAAGAGAACCAGTCACGATTAGGTTTACGCCAACACATGAATATTTGGCCATGAATTTGTAGGTTTACCTAGGATAGGCTGAATACACCAGGGAAGCAGGGGACTGTAAGGGGAGTCAAGGGATACTTTCATCTCCATATTAGGAGAGTACCTGAGAAGAATGGTTAAATGTGCACCAGTCAGTCATGAAATACGCAAATCTTGTGAGTCCAGTACAAGGATAAAGCGAAGAGAATTGTGCCTTCGCTGACCAGCAGCTGGCTAAACCAGACAGCAGCGATTACAGATGAAGGGTCAGCTTTGTTGTGACAGTTTTACAACCTTTATCAGAGAACATTCGAGTATCCTTGGGGAAATAAGTCATCTCATTGGCCACACGGGACGCCAGCTCTTCATCAGGTATTAACTCACGATGTCTTAGCTCCGCCATGACGCACTCCTTTACATGTTTGTACTCCAGCGGGAGAAAAGGGACATAGAAGTCAATCAAATTCTTGTCAATCAGGCTGCTGTGCCAAAAGCCACCTGGAGATAAAAACATGGTGGATTAACAGTGGAATAAGTCATCTGATCAACCATATTCAATCAAAATATAACATTTTCTTTAGTTGCTTGTCTGCAGGGACATTTTTTAAAAATTTTTGCATACATTAAAATCTGAATTTGTTTCTTTTTAATAGAAATGACATTAAACCCATAAACCTATTTTCTATCTATACATATACACATACATACATACGCATGCACACTCATACACATGGTGGGTGCATCAGCAGTCATCTCCTCTGATGGGCAATATTGAATGTCAATAACATCTTGCTCTTGATTATCCCTCAGTAGGTGATACTTGACGTCAACGTGTTTGGTCCTAGGATTGACCCTTTCTGATTGCGTAAGCTTTATACATTCCTGGTTGTCTTCGAAAATAGGAATTGGTCTTGACAGGTCTACCAAAATGTCCACAAAAAGTTGACAAATCCCTATCACTTCTTGACATGAGTATGTTGCTGCAATGTACTCCATTTCAGTTGAAGATAGAGCGACAGTTGTTTGCTTTTGACTAGACCAACTTATGGTTCCTTCGCCATACTGGAAGATGAATTCACTTGTAGATTTGCAGTCTGTGCAGTGCCCGGCCCAATCAGCATCCACATATCCGATGAGTTTTGGATTTGATGTCACTGGTAACTAACTTCATCTGAATTGTTCCCTTGAGGTACTGCATCACTCTTTTTATTGCATTCCAGTCACGCTGACAGGGAGTTGAGACTTTCCTGTAAAGAATGGCCACTGCTGTGGCTATGTCTGGTCTTGTCACAGTGGCAACATATAGCAGCTTACCGATTGCTCTGCGATACAGATCATTCATTGTTGGGTATCAAGTTTTCCGCTTTATTGCGCTTTTGATAGCCTGGTTCCATAGGAGTTTTCACTTCCTTTGCATCTTGCGTATGGAATTGTTCCAAGATTTCAGAGATTTTCTGAGATTGGTTGTGAAGATAACTTCCATCCTCTTTTCTCTGTATTCTTTGGATTCCCAGATAGTAGCTAATGTTACCTAGCTCTTTGATTTCAGCTTGTGAACTATCTGATTATAATCTTCTTGTTAAAAACAAGTTATGTTATCAACCTAGATAAGAATAAATATCTGTTTTCTTGATTGTTGGGGTAGAGACAGGGGTCTGCTTTACTTCTTTAGAATCCCTCTCTAGTAAGCACTTCATTTACTTTCTCATTCCACATCCTTGCAGATTGCTTAAGACCATAGATGCTCTAATGAGGTTTACACACAAGGTTGTCTCCTTGCTCTAACCCTGGTGGTTGCTCCATGTAGAGACCTTACTTAAAGTGGAGTTCCACCCTATTTAAAGTCAGCTGCTACAAAAAGTGTAGCTGCTGACTTTTAAGAATCAGACACTCACCTGTCCCAGGCTCCAGCGATGCAGCTGCCTGCTGCCTCCCTCTTCTCCCCCTCCTCTGTGCAGTGCGGCATCACAAGTGTGGGCGCCCGGCTTTGGCTTCAAAGCCGGTTGCGCACTGTGCATGCGCGAGCCGCACCACACTTTGTGAATGGCTGCTGTATCTTCTGGGACCTGTGACGTGTCCCAGAAGATCGCTGCCGGGGGTGAACTTGCTTCCTGTGCCGTGGAGCCAGAGGAGGAAGTGCAGCTAAGACTCTTTCAAAACAGGGTCCCCGCTGCCTCCCCAAAAAAATGACATTCCAATTGTGGCATGTCAGGGGGTCACCTTCCCTTAAAGAGGAAGTTCCAGTGCGCATGCGCGAGAGCTCCGAGATGGACGCTTGATCCAGGAGCTCCGCGCCACCCCGGAGCCTCGGCACGTACTACGCCCGATCCAGGCAGCTGCGACCTCCCCAACCCATCGGGAGGTGCCCAAGGACGATCCGCCAACGAGGAGACCAGCCCGCTGATGGCACACCAGGGAGCCAGACGTGATCTGGGGCCACAACTAGACACAGTCCAGGCCGGGGTGTACCAAGATGGCCGCCGCGGCCAGTCACAAACAGGCTGACACAGCAAGGAATGCACAGGAGAACAGGCAGGTACCGGAGCACACACAATCTCCGATCTCCCCTGCGACCTTTCCTTATGGGAAACCTAATATGGAAGCCTCCCCAGCCTCTACAGAGTCACTGCTGGGACATGTAATGGAGGAGTTTGCTCTCTCTCCCACAGGGCCCAATCAAGCCTGCCTTCCCGCGGCCTATTCACAGAGTTCCCTAGGCCCAGATCTCCCATTTCAGTCATCAGAGCTTTTGCTCAGGCTCTTTGAGCTCTTGGATAAAGGGCTAGCCTCAACAGCAGCTAAAATCGCTGGGGAAATCAAATCTGACCTCCAGAATTTAGGCATGAGAATAGACTCTATAGAACACACTGGACATGACTGTTGCAAAAACAAACCAAAATTCTGGACATATCCAGGTGCTTCAGGAACAATTAGATGAGGCCTTAGCCAAACTGGATGATTTGGAGAACAGATCCAGAAGAGAGAATTTTAGGGTCCGGGGTCTCCCTGAATCCATTACAGACACCAATGACGCAATCCAGGATCTTATAAAATCCTTAATCCCTGGGATCCCCCCACACCGCCTTGAGTTGGATAGAGCCCATAGGGCCTTAGGTCCCCCCAGAAAAGATGCCAAGCCAAGGGACATCATAATCAAACCCCACCACTATGCGGTGAAAGAAGAAATAATGCGCCAATCGCACTCCAACCAGCAGATACTCTGTAGGGGGCACCAGGTGCAGATCGTTCCTGATCTCTCCCCCTCCACAATCCAAAGGAGAAGAAATTTGAAACCATTGCTAAGTGTCCTTAACCAAAAGTTCTCTTTCAAAGGCAAACTTTACTCCTTTAAAGATATCCAAGGAGGGGAACGAATACTTACGGCCTTGAGATTGATCTCAAAGGAGGTGGAGATGGACATTTCCTTACAAGAAGCGGGGCCTACTAAAAGACCCATGCCCACTAGTCCAGTCACTCCTGTGTGGATCAAATCTAAGACCAAGAAGGCGAGAGACAACCTACCTCCATAGCTCTCTCCAAAAGATCCTTTGGTGATAATCTCATATTGGTAACCACTAGGGAAGGGGATATGCCCTTCCTCCCTATCAGGGGGGTTTCTACCCCCTTTTTTTTTTTTATTAATTTTTTTTTTCTCTTTTGGCTGACTGAGTGGTTTCTCCTCAACCTCTTTCATACCTAAATTGGTTGTTTGATTCCCGTTGGATTCTATTTCTGATGTTAAGCCAGAATTTTGCCTAAACATTTGGATTAAATCTATACCCAGGGGAGGACCTCGGAGATGGGATTCCTTTGAAACTTTCAAACATCTTTCACATCTCAGATCCCTTTGAAGCATTCCTCCTCACCTCTTATTAGACTCTTCGCAAACAGTTTGGGACCCCCTGCAACCTCTTGGGAGCTGGGTGGGGGGCCTACGTCTCCAGCACACCCACCTTGAGTCCTGATGGTGTCTTAATTTTTCTATTTTTTATCTTCTCTTAAGTTCTGTTTGAGGATATTGTTTTTTACTCCTGGATCTGTAGGCTGTTTCAGCCTAAGTTTATAGGTTAATATTGCTGAGGCCGGGGGCGGTACCCCATGTGCCTCCCCCTACCCCGCAGTTTTGGTTTTCCGTAGAAGTGGGATAGGGTGACCCTCCCTTTTATAGGGTAGGTTCTACTAAACAGGCCTCTGACTAGGCATTTTATTCCCTGGTCAGATGCCTCTGGTCCCAGTCGTGAACCATTTCGTTATAAGTTTCTCTTTGGTTTTTCTGTTTCTTCTCTCTAACTCTTTTTCTGTTTCAGCTGGTCAGTGGGTACAGGACCTTCAGTGGTTATCCCTCTGGACTCCTCGAGCTCAGGAAGCAATTGACCTAATTCAGGAGCGAAAACGTCTCTCGGTAAGTGGTAGCGACAAGTTGAGCTTCCCCCCATGGCTTCCACATGGCTGATCCACAATCACCTCCCGCAATCCTTAAGGTGGCCACATATAACACCCAGGGATTGAATTCTCCTGTCAAGAGAAGAATGGTTCTGGAGACCTACCGCTCCAAGAAATTTGATATAGTTCTTCTCCAGGAGACTAATTTCCCTATCCGGTACAACCCAAACTTTATCCACTCCTATTACCCGAACTTCTATTTAGCCAATGCCCCAGACAAAACAAGAGGAGTGGCAATCCTCTTCTCTAGACAGAGTAATTTCTCATGGATCTCTGATTTGAGAGACCGAGGGCAGATATTTACTGGTAAAAAGGTACCATACAAGGAAGCCTGTACTCTAGTCTCCTATTACGCCCCAAACAAGGGACAGGTGTCGTTTTTGCAGAACTTACTCAAAACCCTGGCTCCTCTCCTAGAGGGGACAGTGATTTTGGGTGGCGACTCGAACGCGGAATTCGACCAAGCCTTAGACAAGTCCAGATCACGTGCGGATCAATTGATCCGTCCCTCTAAAGCAAGTCACAAGATAGCGAGATTGATTCATCAACATGATCTAGTGGACATTTGGAGGGAATTGAACCCAAATAAAAGACTTCATTCTTCTCTAACCCACATAATTCTTATTCGAGAATAGATCACTTGTTAATTGCAGCTAGGTGCATCCCCAGGGCGGTCAGTTGCTCGATAATAGACACGGCGTTGTCAGATCACTCTTTAGTCTCCTTAAATATCAGTCTCCCTGCTACAGCTAAACAATCTCCCCTTTGGAGGTTAAATGAATCTCTTCTAAGCGACCCAGTTAAAGCCAAAGAAATAGCTAATTCTTTGCAGGAGTATTTTCTGTTAAATGAGACTGTTGATATGAATCCGGAAACCCTCTGGGCTGCCCATAAGGTTACCATTAGAGGGAAGTTTATACAGCTAACATCCCAAAACAAAAAGGGAGAGGAAAGCCCATATAGACAAACTAGACCATTATTTTACGGAACTGAAGAAAGCCCATACAAAGAATCCAACAAAGGACTCTCTTAAATTAGAAGCGACTAGACTGGAGCTTAATTTAGCTCTAACCGCCAAGGCGGAGAAGCAAATCAGATGGACAGGAGCCAGATTTTACACTCTTAACGACCATTGTGGCCCAATGTTGGCCTCCAAACTATCACCACGCCCTAGAAACTACAACTTACCCAAGATTAAATTGGCTGGTCAAGCCTCCACCTCTAACCCCATTAAAATTCTTGAAGCATTTAGCACTTTTTATTCTGAGTTATATAGTCCCTCGTCCGGGTCTTCAGATCAAGAAACACATAAATTCCTAGATAAATTACCTATTCCTCAATTGTCCTCTAAACATATAGAACTCATGGAGGCACCCATTACTAAGGAAGAGGTCATAGATGTAATTAAGTACCTAAAGAACGGATCTGCCCCAGGCCCTGACGGCCTTCCGGCCTCGTACTATAAAGCCTTTGCTGATATCCTTTCCCCCTTCATGTCCAAATTTTTTAATTCCAAGGTTCTGGGGTCACCCCTGGGATGTCCACCTGAACACTGCTCTTATAACGGTGATCCCAAAGCCAGGGAAAAACCCAGAAGTAGTATGCAACTACCGCCCTATATCCTTAATAAATAACGACATCAAAATACTAACAAAAATATTAGCTAACCGATTAGGAACCTTTATTAAAGCTTATATACACAAGGACCAGGGAGGCTTCATTCCGGGTAGACAGGGACCAGACCAAGTGAGGAGGGCGATTGACGTTATTTCATTATTACAGTACAGCTGGGATGGTGGCCCCATACAAGCTGGAATGTTACTTTCCCTCGGCCTTCATAAAGCTTTTGATTCCATCTCCTGGCATTACCTCTTTGCCCTTTTGGATAAATGGGGTTTTGGTCCCAAATTTAGAGGCATATTGCGGGCACTATACTCCACCCCCAGGGCAGGGATACCCATACAAGGGTACCTTTCTGGGTATTTTAACATTTTTAGAGGAACCAGGCAGGGGTGCCCGCTCTCCCCTCTTATTTTTGCGATGGCAATTGAGACACTAGCAATAGCGATAAGGAATAATCCGGACATCCAAGGGTTCTCGTGCGGTCCGCATACTCAGATGTGGTCTGTTCGCAGAGGATGTCTTGCTTTTTATTACCGGGCCAACAATTTCCCTCCCTAACCTTTGCAAAGTCCTGGATGACTGCCGCAATCTCTGGACTCAAGGTCAACTATTCTAAATCCCAAGCTTTAAATATTTCACTACCCCCAGAGACAGTGTCTGTCTTGAAGAATTCTTTCAAATTTGAATGGAGCGACTCCACTCTTAATTACTTAGGCATCACCCTTACAAACAAACTTGAGCGACTCTATGAGGCTAATTATCCACCGTTGTACAATAAATTAGAATCAGACCTGAAATCCTGGTCTAAAAGGGGAGCTATCATGGCTAGGTAGAATCCATGCGATTAAGATGACACTCCTACCTAAAATCCTCTACCTGTTCAGATCACTACCAATTAAAATTAGAATGGACCACTTAAAAAGCTTCCAAAGCAAAATTATCAAATTTATATGGGGGAAGGGGGGGATATAGGTTTCCTCAAAATACCCTGTTCACACCAAGTAAAAAAGGCAGCCTAGGCCTCCCAAAATTAATGTGGTGCTTTCAGGTGGCCAGATTGGCCCAACTCTCCTCAGTCTATTTTCATTCCGAAAGACCAGATTGGCTTTCAATGGAAAGATTTGCAGTCCCCACATATACATTGGATTTTCTCCTGTGGGTTCCTCCAAGAGTGAGACCTGCCATTCTCTCTCCAATCTTATCGCAGTCGATGGCCCTCTGGGACGAGGTTCGTTCGTCTCCAACATTAATATCTTCATATCAACCCTTAGCACATATCTTCCATAATCCTAAATTTCCTCCGGAGTTGGAGATCAAGTCTTTTCAGTGGTAGCTGGATAAGGGCTTGTACTGGATAGGGCATTTCTTTAATTCTATGGGTCCGTTGTCCCTGGGTTACTGTGTGAGCCAGCTGGAGCTGCCGAACTCTGAACGTTTCAGATTTCGCCAAATCAATAACTTTCTTCACAAGGTCTGGGAAAATAAACCTAACCCACCAGAACTCTCAGGCTATGAAAAATGGTGGGGCCAAGCTGTTGATCCCAAGGGAGGAATATCAATCATTTACCTATCACTTGCCGAAAGACATTGTAAGTCACCACATATGCTCGCATGGGAAAAGGACCTTAAGCTTCAGTGGGACCTGGTAGTTTGGCAGAGGTCACACTCTAGAGCTTTTAAGGGGCTCAGGAACATCTCCCTGATAGAAGCTAGTCTAAAAGTGTTAACGAGATGGTACCTGATACCCGCAAAATTAGCCTCCATGTATCACTCTGTGTCTCCCCTATGTTTCAGGGGTTGTCACCTATCGGTTCGATGCCCCACATCTGGTGGGAGTGCCCGAGGATTGGTACTTTTTGGAACTCGGTCTTCCGTCTAATTTTCAAAGTGATGGGCTGCCAACTACCTAGATCTCCAACTTTGGCCCTCCTCAACGCGGACATTCCCAGGATACATAAACATCACCGTAAATTAATCCACTTTATTTTCTTGGGTGCCAAAATGACCATTGCCAAGGCATGGAAACAACCTAAAGTCTTGATGGCCGCAACAATACATAAAATATCTTGGATCATGTCCCAAGAAAAGATAGCAAGCATTCTGAATGATACTGAGGCCAAATTTGAGGCCATTTGGGAATCGTGGGCCAAATATGCAGGTATCCCTTTAATACCGAGCCCTGCAGCTCCTTGATAAATTATCCCATGTAACCGCTGACCAGCTCTCCCCTTATTCTGTCTTCTTCCCTTTTTCTTTCCCTCTCTCTCAGTATTTTATGTGGATATAACTTGGTTAGTCTCGTTACGTAGAAACCACCGTTACATAGATAGGCTTCTTCCTGCATTTCAAACCTTAACGGTTGATCTGACATGTCAGTGCAACTCTCACCAAATAATTACACTACACAGACTAGTTATCCGGGATGGGAAGTAGGGACTTTGCCAGGCACAGCTTGTTCCCTATTCGGGGTGCCGGGCGGAATCCCAACCCACCATACTCCCAAGGACTGTTATAATTCACATGGCATACTACCATTGTTTTAACCATGGTTCTTTAGTTGTCCGTTCTTCACTGTCTTTAATATTGAGTATATTTGCATTATGATTCTGAATATGACCTTCAACTCTTGTAACTTTTATATCTCAATAAAATATTTTGAAAGCAAAAGAGGAAGTTCCACTTTTGGGTGGAACTCCACTTTAATGTCTCCATATAGGAAAACAGCTTTAAGGTCTAGGTGTATTCACTTGCATGCCCTTCCCAGCTGCAAAGCTAAGAAGCGCTCTGATAGTGGAGTGTTTTATGATGGGAGCGAATGATTCATTGTAATATTCAACAAATTTATGGGAGTAACCCTTGGCAATTAGTCTGGCTTTATATTTGTGGAAATTCCCTTCTGCGTCTGACTTTACTCTGAAAGTCCACTTCCTATAGTTTTGCGGTTAGGAGGGAGCTCTGTGAGTGTCCAGGTTTTATTTTCTTGAAGTGACTTTAATTCTTCTTCTGCTGCCTTTCTCCATTTATTGGCTTCATGTTTTGGCAGTTTTACCATGTCTTCCCAGGATGTTGGTTCAAGTATGCTATGTGTTTTGACAGTGTATGACAGCTTGTGGGGTGGTATCCCCTTTGTAGCCCGAGTGGAGCTTCTGACTTCAGGCAGTTCAGCAGAATCTGGTGGGGAACTTGATTTAGGCATTGTGAGTTTCACCTCTTGTTCGGACTCCTGCACAGGTTCACTTTGGTCGACCTTTTCTTCTGCTTTGCTGGGTATATTCACTTCACAGCTTTCAGAGATTGTTGCTTCTGTTAATGGGCTCTAATCAAAATAAACACTATGGCTTATTGTCACTCTGTCAGTCTTTGGGTGTAGGATTCTGTAACCCTTAGTTTGCTTGCTGTAGCCTACTAGAATGCCCTCTATGGCTCTGTTCTCTAGCTTGGATCTCTTCTCACTTGGAATATAGGCATATGCTTTACATCCAAACACTCTGATGTGCCCTATGCTAGGCTTTGATCCATGCAACATTTCAAATGGAGTACTTTTTAGGACTCTTGAGGGTAGTCTGTTTGGTAGGTAGGTTGCGGTCATGACTGCTTCTGCCCAGTACTTGTGAGGTAGTTTGGCATCCGACAACATGCACCTGGCCATTTATGTAAGAGTGTGATTTTTCCTTTCTGCTACACAGTTTTGTACAGGAGTGGTGTGGTTGTCTGATGTACTATTCCTTGTCTCTTCAGGTATAAGGCCACTTCTTTGCTTATGTATTCTCCACCATTGTCGCTGCCTATTATTACTGGTTTCCATTGGAATTTGTTGCTAGACATGGCAACGAAATTAAAGTTTCTCTATTTTTTTTTTTTTATTCTTGTTTTTCAGTTGTGTACCTAGAATAATCATCAATGAAAGTTAGTAGATAGCTTTTCCTGTCTGACGTGGGAGTTTTCATTGGACCTCATAAGTCACTGTGTATGAGCTCCAGGGGGTGGGTGGTTTTTCTTTAAGAAGCCTATGGAAGGGGAGCACGTGTGGCTTTTACTTCTATAAAGCATTTGCTTTTCATGTGCACTTTGCAAGGCATTATTGTCAAATATTCTGATAAGCCTCTTTATAGTGTCCTGTATAGCTTCTGGACTTCTGTGCCCCAGCCACCTGTGCCATAAGTGAATACATTTGCTGTGTAGATCATTAGAAACTATGTTGGCTTGCTGGTCTGTGGTGATGAGCCTGTATAGGTGATCATCCAGTTTTCGTTTTGCGAGGAATCGATTATTGTGCATTCATCACCCTGGAACTTAACTGTGAGACCGTTGTTTGCAAGACTTTTCACTGATAGAAGGCTGCCTTCTAGTTCTGGAACATACAGCACTTTCTTTACAAGTATTCTCTACTTGCCTTGTGGAGTAATGCAGTACAAAAAGCCGTGGCCTTTACCTTCTGCAGTGATGCTTTTCCCATTTGCTTAGAAAACATTGTCTTTTGTACTGTAATCAGTGTTTGTGAAGATCTCATCACTAGTCATGTGGCTTGTCGCACCTGAGTCTATGCACCAGCCGCATGGCTTGCCGCTTTGTGTCACTTTAAAAAGTGCCACTCCATGAGGTGTCTGCAGTTTCCTTTGTGGCTGCTTTGACTCTTTGTGGGTAGCTCTAGCTTTCCAGATAGAAGAGTCCTTTTTTAAGTGACTGATCCAAAACAGGCTCTGCTTTCTTTGTTGTGCTTTGTGCCTTTGTAAGTCTTAAGAGCTTTTTCATCATGGTGCGTGTTTTTCTTCCTTCTGTCATATTCAGCAATTAATTTGCCTTTGACATATTCCAGTGTCAGCTCCTGCTCAGGTCTGGTTTCTAAAGCATTGATAAGAGCAGTATATGTCTCTGTAAGGCTGCAGAGGAGCAGGGCAACAATATGATTATTTTTAAAGTCCTCCCCAATGGTGTGCAGCTGCTCTATGATCTCCAGCATAGTTTTCACGTGGTCACACATTTGCTGGCCTTTGTTCTAGTCTCATCTTATATGGCTTGTTGTTTAAACTTGAACGTTCATGCAGTTTTTGTAATGAAGTCCACATACCTTTGGCTATTTTATCTGTTCTTATGTGGATAAGCTGGTCATCTTCCACTAATATGCTTATAATTGCTTTTGTTTGCCTATCTTTCCTGCCCCATTCCTCCATCTCTCCATTTGTGGGTTTGTCTGTATTCAGCACTTGCCACAAGTCATCTTTGCTGAGAAACATTTCTAGTTTAAATTTCCACAGCTGGTAATTGGCATTGTTAAGCTTTGCTATTGCAAACTTCATATCTGAACGGCTTGCCATCTTTCAGCAGCTTGTACAGTACTCACTGATTATTCTTTCCAGAATATTAGCAGAGCAGAGTATTCAAATTATGCGCTGGGAGCTTCTTATCTGAAGCAATAGCTTTGCTTTTATGGAGAAATTGCAGTACATGTCTTTACATCATGAGAAACAGGAAACAAAAACTGATCAAACAAGTGCACACTGAACATAGAGAGAACATACTGTGATTACATTACCATAGAATACACTGCAGTGCCACCTGCTGGATTGATAGGTATAATGCATATAGTTCACAGTACTTTACATTACATGCTGTTGTCCTTCCAACAAAAATGGCATACGTGACTATACTACCACTTTAGTGTCATTGTTGTGAGTTATTGCCACCTCTACTCTTGCTAAGATTATTTATGTTTACGACTTACAAGACTGACAAACCTCCTTGTATGGTTATATTTGCTATTTTGGAATTCAGAATTCTTTATATCAGGTTTGTATGCATTTGATATAACTTGCCTGATAAAATCATGTCTTTTTGTATGTTTTTTCAAAATGTTATTTTAAAAAAACTGAGCTACAAAAAATGTTCAGCTTTGACCTAATAGCACTTACTATCTTTGTTGTTGAATAATTCGACAGAAAGCACAGACTCCAGATCCTGCAGCTCTAGATCCTCTCTCCTCTTTCCAGATCCCAGCACCACTCTGTTGATCACATCGCCCCCTGCATTGCTAATGGAAACAAAGCAAATTAAGTGATGCAGTGTTTTTTTATCCTAACACAGTCAAACCTAGAAAGGAAAACCTGATGCGCGGACAAAGATTCCTTTCAGGAGATAAAAGATCCATATCTTGTGACTTGATTCCATTTTTTCATCTTTGTTTTTGTTCAACCATTATCATTAATCACAATCGTCTATAAAAAATATTCTTCACGCCAAAGTGGCCTATATGTTAAATATCAAGTCAGCCCATGGTTGCCAGAAGTCAGTTATTAATTATCTGTACAGGTAACTGCACATAGTTACTTTTCTTTAGCTGCATGCCTACTCCTTGCTTGTACAATGAAACTAGATAGGACAAAAAGATTATTTTATTAGGATTGCTTCTGAAAAACAAAATCTAGGTGGGCAAATGTTATAGGAAATGAATGGAAAAAACTCAAGATATTTAGATTTGACAACAGAATATCATCATTAATCTTAGAGAAAGTTTGGGATGCTGGAAACTACGGACAGGGGGAGAAATCATGACTGCTCGCGATTTTAATCTTATTTAGGATCTGGATTTTTATGTAGTTTTTATAGTATGTTTCTGTTGGGTTAATTATGATTTTGGGCAATGCTAGAGAAAGCCGTGTATTTGCATTTTGCAGCTTGATTTTTTTTTTTCAATATGTGTTATTTATTCTATGTTGTATTTTAATAGTATGGATGGTTTATTAGAGCAGCCCTTAAATTTTCCACTCCCATTTTGCAAGTGGAAAATGAGGGCTGGCCAGCTGGGATGCCTGGGAGCGGGGGGATGAGCACCGCCAGCAGGCGGGGATGAATGGGAGCCATACTACCAGGGAAAGAGAGCATGGAGGAAGAGAGAGGGCAGCCGGATCATCATATGGGAAGAGAGCGCCGTAGAGGAAGAGGGTTCTCGGCTTTATCACACGGGATTGCCCGCTCTCTATCACACACTGTCCCGCCCTTCTGACCCCGCGCTTGTGATGGACACATGTTCTGTCTGTCACAGGTGCAGGGTTAGGAGGGCGAGACTGTGGGCACGGGTGAGGCTGCACTGATGGGCACGGGTGAGGCTGCACTGATAAAGCTGTTAATAATTATTTGTGTAACTTAATCCTGCATAAAATATTTAAGTGTCTTTTCATGAGAATTTGAGGGCATGGTAGGGGTTGGGTGGGGCAACTGGTGGCTAGTAACCCTTAAAAGCAGAGTTCCACCCAAAATTGGCATGTCATTTTTTTTTTGGGGGGGGGGGACCAGAGACCACTTCCTCTCCTAGAGCCGCGGCTCCGGAAGGAAGTTCACCCCCCCCCAGTGATCTTCTTGGACAAGTCACAGATCCCAGAAGATACGTCAGCCACTCACAAGGCGCAGCGAGACTAGCACATGCAGGTGCCCACACTTGTGATATCAGCGCCGCCGAGAGGAGGGGGGAGAAAAGAGCGAGCCCTCGGTCTACCTCATTGCTGGAGCCTGGGACAGGTGAGTGTCCAATTGTAAAGTCAACAGCTATACTTTTTGTAGCTGCTGACTTTTAACTGGGTGGAACTCCGCTTTAAGGCCTGGCTAGTAACTTTTGAGCCCTGTATTAGAGTATTGTTTTCATTTGTTTTCTTTGGTAATTGTGGTTATTCGTAATATTGAGTCATTGTGTCTTGTTCTGTTCATTTTTGTGATCTTGTGTTGTCTTCGTTCAATGTAACTGTATTTAATAATTTCTCTTTGATATTCTGAATCTGATTCGTTGTCAGATCAATCCTTAAAAGAGAAGCATGGGGTTATTTTTTTTTCAGATTCATACTTAGGTGGATGCAGCATCGGTTCCACGCTGCATCTGTCCCCCCTGCGCCTCTAACACTGAGAACGGAGCGATTGCTTGGTTCTCAGAGCTCCCTGAGCAGAGAGCTGGTAACTGTCAGCCACAGCTCTCCTCTCTGCCTCTCCTCGCTCACTGAAGAGCTGGGCTGTGGAGGGGACGGGAGAGGCCAGCTCAGGCTCTCATTCGCTTGCTGAGAGGCTGAGCTGGGTGTCAGTCCAGGGATCTGGACGGATCCAGACTCTATGGTCGTGATGATGCCGAATCTGGACTTACTCTGTGACGTCAGCACAGAGCAGACTTCAGCCCGCTCTCAGCTGAGAATGAGTCACAAGAGTGCGGAACAGCACTCCTGTGATCCATAGAAGTACAGCCAAACAAGCTTTGACTGTACTTCTCCTTTAATGTTGCTGAAAGACTGCAAAGAAACAACCCTTACAACTTTAGATAAGCACAAGTGCAACTGTTTTATACAGCGGCACCACAAAGCACTGTGCTGATGGGTACTTGACCTTGCATTTACAAGTCCTCTTTAAAGGGGTTGTAAACCCTCGCAGTTTTTCACATTAATGCATTCATGTGAAAAACCTTTTCTGTTGCAGCTGCTCCTCAGAGACCCCCCCCCCCCCGTTTACTTACACGAGTCCGATCGTTCCCGCGCCAGGGACAAGCACACCCGCTCCAGCTGGTGTCTCGTATCCTCATTGGATAGATCGACAGTAGCGCAGCCATTGGCTCCTCACAATTTGTCAATCAAATCCTCTGATGCGGGAACCGGGGCCGAGTACTGCTGTCTGTGTCAAGGGACGCAGAAGCAGGACTCGGGAGAGCGCCCGCACGAGTGACCCCAGAGAAAGTACTTCCCTGACGGGTCATTCAATGCGGGGAGGAGCCAGGAGTGCTGCTGGGGGACCCCAGAAGAGGATGTTTGGGGCCACTATGTGCAAAACCCTTGCACAGAGGAGGCAAGTATGACATGTTTGTTATTTAAAAAAAAAAAAAAAAGCTGAACCTTTACAATCACTTTATAGCAAATTTAAAATAGACTTTACATCCACCCCAACACTGCTCCCTATCAGATGTTTAATAGGAACCCTGACATTCTTACCTGCTAACTGGATCAGTCACCCTCCATATGTGACCTGCCTGTTGATTCTTGGCTATTCCCTGGTCTGGCAATAATGAGCTCTGCATGAGGCAGAGGTACTGACTGGCTGCTTCCTGTACAGCCAGTACCTACTTCTATTTCTATCAGAGTCCACCCCTAGCCACAGCCAGAAAAGAAAAAAGTGGCGGGAGGTTGGAAGAAGACCATGGCCTCTTTGTGTAGCAGGTAAGCATATGAGGGCTCTTATTAAAGAAAACCCTTCATAAAAAAAAAATGAGCTGCTATTTTTGGCCTCTTTTAGAAAATGCCAGCTCCATGGCTCCCATGCTGATGCACTGGCTTTAATATTATTTGGGTCATCGAGACACAAATATGCTGGTTAAGGAAGTCAGAGTAATCGGAGGTCTATATCTGCATACATGCGCCAAGGTCACAAGCTAATACACAAAAAATAAAAACAGGGTCAGTATGACAGACAAGCATTTAGCATTTCAGAATTAGAGCCCACTAGCTTTCAGTTACTTACCTGACTGCTTTATCTCCCACAGTCACCTACACTTCCGGGTTTTACCCGAATATTATTGCCACGTCATGTAACAGCCCCTTCTATTTCAGCTTAAACAGTACATAATGTGGCAACCGGAGAGAGGCTAGGAGAACCACACATGTGTAAGAATATACAGTGGCACCTTGGATTACATGCATAATCCATTCCAGGAGAATGCTTGTAATTCAAATCACTCGTATATCAAAGCATGTTTCCCCATAGGAAACAATGAAAACTCATAATTTGTTCTACAGCACTGCTTGTCAATGCAATAGTATGTGTCCAGAGGTCTGGGGGCGCCTGGTGTATGCAGTACCGTATGTGGCCAGAGGTGTGGTGGCGCTGGTCAGTCTCGGAGACCCTCGGCAACCATTGGAAATGCTCGGGAACTGGTTACAATTTCGGTATTTCCGACGGATTCAAAAGCTCACCAGCGCAATGCACACCTCTGGCCACATGCGGTATTGCATGCAAATAGGCTTAATTCTGCTTGTTTTGCGAGACAGCACTTGCAAACCGAAACTTTTTTTTTTATTTTTTTTTTTTTTTTAAATGCTTGTCTTTCAAAATGCTTGTTAACTGCGTTACTCGTGAACCAAGGTTCCACTGTACTTACCATCATCTGCCTGCCTGCATATTCACCCAGGGTTGCTGCTATCATCTTAGGGGACCAGAGTGTACCTAGGACTTGGACTAACCCCCCCAATCATTGCTACAGGGTAGGGTTGCCACCTCATCCCTTTAAACCCAAACACATATGAATTACACAGGCTCTGTGGCTGATTAAGGTGGTAATTAAACTCGGTGGCTTATCTGTATTTAATTAGCCTCAGAAACTGTAATTCATATGTGTTCGGGATTAAAGGGATGAGGTGGCAACCCTACTATAGGGATACCTTTCCAGCTTTATCGTAGCTGATGCAACGTGTATAGATTTAAAGGCACATGCTGCAAATTTAGTAGCTTTTAATTTATTTTATTTATTTCAGGTTAAATAGCACTATCAATTTACACATACACATGCGCTTTACATATATATTGAACATTCACATTAGTCCCTACCCTCACGGAGCTTACAATCTAAGGTCCCTAACTCACATTCATACATATACTAAGGCCAATTTAGACAGGATCTAATTTACCTACCAGCATGTCTTTGGAGTTTTATATATAGTTACATAGTTAGGTTGAAAAAAGACAAGTCCATCCAGTTCAACCAAAAATTTTTTATATATATAATATATATATACACACACACACACACACACACACACACAATCCTTCACCCACAGTTGATCCAGAGGAAGGCAAAAAACCCCAGCACAGCATGGATCCAATTTGCTATAACGGGGGAAAAAAAATTCCCTCCTGATTCCCCGAGAGGCAATCGAATTCACCCTGGATCAACTTTACCTAAAAATGTTAGTACCCAGTTAAATTATTTACATTAACCACTTGCCGACCGCCAACCGCAGGTTGACGGCGACAGAGTCGTTCGATATCGCAAATCACCATCATCTGACGGCGGCTGCGAGATCACGCACTGTGAGCGCGCGCGTGCCGCCGGAGGCGCGCTCACTGTGTTCGGGGAGGGCCAGGGAGCGGGTGCGGCGGCTTCGATTGCCGCCGGCTACCCGCGATGCCCCCCCCGGAGTGAAAGAACGGAGGTCCGTGTACGTAAACACGGACCTCCGTTCTGTGTGAGGGGGAAGGGCTGTGATCACAGCCTTCCTCTACACGGAAGACCCATGATTGTAAAAATCCATTTCAACTAG
>BLSH010022066.1:419916-434408 GCA_018402905.1 Glandirana rugosa
TTTTTTTTTTTTTTTTTTTTTTTAACACCGACTTTAATCACATTATTTTCAACGACTGCCATTCACACCAGTATGCCCATGTGTGGCATGATTTTGAAAAAAGGTTCTTGTACTACTTTGTTGTGATTAACAGTGCATTTTGGCCACACAGAATGTGCAAACCACATCCAAAAAGCAACCCAGTCGCAGCAAAATTGCACTACATAATAGCACTAAAATCAATTTGCAGTAGTGTGAACCTAGCCTTACTATGGGTACTAAGGAGGTCTATGGAGCCCATAGTGAACTGTATGCATATTTTTTTATACCTCTGGATAATCTGTACAATAGCTATGTTGGTGTCTTTTCTTTTCATGTGGAATATCTTTTATGCTAATTATGTAAACTGATATTTTCTAAATAAACAGTTATATTAAAAAACTAAAAGAAAAGTCAGCTCAGTTTTGGGCTGCCAACCACAAAGGGGTGGAACTGGGAATTCAGAAAGGAGGAAACTAAATCAGATTCATGGAGGAAAGGTTTACAAAAAACTATTACCACTCAAGTTTAAAGTATAACTAAAAAAGGCAAAACTTTTTTTTTTTTAGTTTTGGATCGATTGGAGAGGGATTAGATCCCCTGTCAGTTTTTTTTGCTGTCTGTGCCCCCGTTATGGAGACTCACCCTCTCTATTTGTCCTGTTTACAATTATCATTGAAAGTGAAAGTAAAAAGAAATCCCCAAATTTTGGGCTGTCCCCAGAAAAGCAATAGATGGGGAATCTTCAAATGGGGACACTAATTCTGGTGAGCTGGGGGTCCCCAAGAAATTGCGTTAATTTGCAGTGATTTCCTCTCACTTCCAGTTTGGCTATGGGACAGGAAGTGAAGGGAAATATCCACAATGAGACAGATGGCGGGAAAAAAAAAAAATATGACAGGGGTTGTAACTCTCCCTTACACCATCCAAAATGAAAAAAAAAAGTTTTGACCATAGTTCTACTTCAGCCACTTCTGCATATTTACTGCTGCAGTGTGACGCTATCTCGCGAATTGCCGTATATAAGTGGCGTTCCACGCGTGCGCAGTTAGCAGGTGGGAGTGCTCCGCTGGCAGCAAGCTCTTGTGCCCGCCACACTCTGTAGGAGTATGCCTGCGGCTCGGGCGGACCCAATGCCCGCCGGCGAGCCACGATGACCTGCCAGAGGGAAAGAAAGGGGAACTGCCGATGTAAACACCGCGGTTCACCGCTCTGTCATTGGGCATATAAGAGATCTACTGACCCTGTCACTGGAATCAGATCTCTTATGCACATGGTAGCCCAACCCCCTCACAGTTAAAACAAGCCTAGGGAACACAGTTGACCCCTAGATCTCCCCCTGCAGGTTAACCCCTTCATTGCCAATGACATTTATACAGTAATCGGTGGATATTTAAATTTCTGATCGCTGTATAAAATGTCATTGGTCCCAAAAAAGTGTCAAAAATGTCCGACATGTCCGCTGTAATATCGCACTCCCGATAAAAATCACAGCTTGCCACCATTACTAGTAAAAAAAAATGTAAAGATGCCTGAAATTAATTCTAATGGCTTGTAAACGCGGCAACTTTTGCGCAAACCAATCAAACGCCAATTGCGATTTTTTTTTTTTTTTAACCAAAAATATGAGGAAGGATATAGATTGGCCAAAACAGATGAATAAATTTGTTTTTTTAGATTTTAGCAAAAAGTAAGAAATATTGCTTTTTTTGCAAAATTGTCGCTTTTTTTTGGTTTACAGCAGTGATCAGAAATGACGCAGAGGGGATCAAATACCACCAAAAGAAAGCTCTATTTGTGGGGAAAAAAGACCGAAATTTCGTTTGGGTACAACGTCGCATGACCGCGCCATTGTCAGTTAAAGCAACGCAGTGCCAAATCACAAAAAGTGCTCTGTTCCTACAGTGGTAAATCCTTCCAGGGGTGAAGTGGTTAATAAAGAGAAATCTTATTGTTTTATATAAAACTACCCATATAGAAGATTAAGTTGAATGTTCACCACAATAGACATTCCTATCCTTGTGATAGGAACAGTCTTCCAACAGGGCTAAGTGATATTAAATAAAGCAAATTTGGATGTTGAATACAAACTAAAGTTAAAAAAAAATTGGACAATGCTTTCACATGGGGATATTTTTTTTTTTTGTCTTTTCTCTGAATTAACTAGGGATTGGGAGGGTTTTTTTTTTTATTCTTAAAGGGTTAAATAGCTGCACATAAATGGTTTGATTTACTAAAGGCAAATAGACTGTTCACTTTCAAGTGCAGTTGCATTCTGCAACAGAATTTGCCCCAGCGCTTATCAGATGTGGAGGATCTTCACATTGTGCAGAATACCCAATCACATGCAAAAAAAAAAAAAAAAAACACCCACACCAGCATTTTTGCTTGCACATGATTGGACGAAAGAAGTTTTTTGAAATCTTTGCAAAATTAAAAATGAAAAAAAAAATCCCATGTACGCAAGTATTCACAGCCTTTGCTCAATACTTTGTGAAAGCACCTTTGGCACCAAATACAGCCTCAAGTCTTTTTGAGTATGATGCTACAAGCTTGGCACACCTATTTTTTGGCAGTTTCTCCCATTCTTCTTTGCAGGACCTCTCAAGCTCCATCAGGTTGGATGGGGAGCGTCGGCGCACAGCTATTTTCAGATCTCTCCAGAGATGTTCAAGCGGGTTCAAGGACATTCACAGAGTTGTACCGTAGCCACTCCTTTGTTATCTTGGCTGTGTGCTTAGGGTCGTTGTCCTGTTGGAAGATGAACTTTCACCCCAATCTGAGGTCCATAGCACTCTGGAAGCATGCCTTTCAGGCCAAACCATTCAATCTTTGTTTCATCAGACCAGAGAATTTTGTTTCTCATTGTCTGAGAGTCCTTCAGGTGCCCTTTGGCAAATGTCAGACAGGCTGTCATGTGTCTTTTACTGAGGAGAGGCTTCCGTCTGGCCACTCTGCCACGCAGGCCTGATTGGTGGAGTGCTACAGAGATGGTTGTTCTTCTGGAAGGTTCTCCTCTCTTCACAGAGAAACGCTGGAGCTCTGTCAGAGTGACCATTGGGTTCTTGGTAACCTCCTTAAGGACCTTCTTCCCGATCGCTTAGTTTGACTGGGCGGCCGCACTCTAGGAAGAGTCCCAGTGGTTCCAAACTTCTTCCATTTACAGATGATGGATGCTACTGTGCTCATTGGGACCTTCAATGCTACAGAAATTTTTTGTACCCTTCCTCAGATCTGTGCCTCTATACAATCCTGTCTTTGGACTTCATGGGTTGGTTTGTGCTCTGACATGCACTGTTAACTGTGGGTCCTTATATAGACAGGTGTGTGCTTTTCCAAATCATGTCAAATCAACTGAATTTACCTCAGATGAACTCCAATCAAGTTGAAGAAACATCTCAAGGATGATTAGTGGAAACAGGATGCACCTGAGCTCAATTCTGAGTGTCATGGCAAAGGCTGTGAATGGCGCTGTCCAGATATTGGTATTATAAAAGATATTTTAAACAAATTGTGCCCATATAAAAATATATTTGCATATGTAAAAAAAAATGTTTTTTGTTATGAAGAGCCTACGTAAAATATATATTAAAATTCCAACATTCTTATTCACAAATTAGCTTGAGAATGGAGCTTTCTACATACCTCACACGCTCTGTAGCTTGCTGTGATACTTAAATTAGAAAGCATGTATTCATTAAAAATATCAAAATAAACTTTAAACACAATCCCTCCTCCGTGTTCCTATTTATCGTTGTGAAGCACCGGGTGGGAGTGAAAATAACAGTAGATGTGAGGTGAGTTGCACATGCACCCCCGCAGCACACCCCACTCACGTAATTCGTCCCCCCTTCCGAGGGTATCCCCCGGATCAGTCTGGTGTATTCCGGAAGGTCCACACAGAAGTAAAAGAAATCTCAGTTGTATAAGCAATAATTTCCCATACAAAGTATAGATAGCATGCACTCACTGTTTGGCAACGAAAGACTGGGTGTACAAAGATGGCGGTTGCTGTCCTGTCAATCAGTGGTTACTGGGTTACCACCGTATAAATAGCCGAGTAGTGCTGGAAAATGGCCTCCAATGACGTCGGTATGACGAAACGCGTAAGCGGGGCCAGTGAGCGTCATTACGCACTTCCGGTTTTTGCACGAGGTGGAAAGCACGGAACTGGAGATTCACCTGCCTGACTTCCTGGATACTTTTTGGATACTCATCATCGTAGTCCAAACAGTGAGTGCATGCTATCTATACTTTGTATGGGAAAGAATTGCTTATACAACTGAGATTTCTTTTACTTCTATGTGGACCTTCCGGAATACACCGGACTGATCCGGGGGACGAATTACGTGAGTGGGGTGTGCTGCGGGGGTGCATGTGCAACTCACCTCACATCTACTGTTATTTTCACTCCCACCCGGTGCTTCACAACGATGAATAGGAACATGGAGGAGGGATTGTGTTCGTTTATTTTGATATTTTTAATGAATACATGCTTTCTAATTTAAGTATCACAGCAAGCTACAGAGCGTGTGAGGTATGTAGAAAGCTCCATTCTCAAGCTAATTTGTGAATAAGAATGTTGGAATTTTAATATATATTTTACATAGGCTCTTCAGAACACAAAAAACTTTTTTTTTTACATATGCAAATATATTTTTATATGGGCACAATTCGTTTAAAATACCTTTTAGAATATCTTTTATAATACCAATTTCTGGACAGCGCCATTCTCATATCCTTCTTTTAATTTTTACTAAGAACACCCTTGAGGTGTTTCAGATGGGGGCAGCAGTCTAATCTCTCTCTTCCTTTTTTACTTAATTTTAAAATTATACTCCTCCATTCACCTTTTTTACAATAGGCAGCGCCATACCACCTTTTTACATAAATTGTTCAAAGGCTGTGAATACTTATGTGCATGGGATTTTTTAAAATAAATTTGCAAAGATGTCAAACAAACATTATTCACATTGTCATTATGAGGTATTGTTTGTAGATTTTTGAGGAAAATAATGAATTTAATCCATTTTGGAATAAGGCTGTAACATAACAAAAAGTGTAAAAACTGAAGCGCTGTGAATACTTTCCGGATGCACTGTATATTTGCATACACACACACACACTAATACTTATTACTCTGCATTATAAAGGCCAGTGGTGTTATTAAGTGGAGTTCTACAAGTTGTGAAATTTTGTGAGGTTTACAAAAGATACCTTGTACAGATGAATTAGGTTGTTGTGTGGGAAATGCAAAGTTGACAAGAAAAGATGGACATATTTGCTGCTCATGCCCTTCTCATGAATGTTCTCTGCGATGAGATTGCTGATGAAGTTCTTGCCGGTGCCGGTCCAACCATGCAGGGACAGAGCCAGGGGCTTCTTGGGGTTTTCAGTATTCATAAACCCTGTGATTGCTCGGAAGATGACGTCAC
Source organism: Glandirana rugosa (assembly GCA_018402905.1). Taxonomy (NCBI): domain Eukaryota; kingdom Metazoa; phylum Chordata; class Amphibia; order Anura; family Ranidae; genus Glandirana; species Glandirana rugosa. The sequence continues at coordinate 425,370 of BLSH010022066.1, forward strand.
GGGCCAGGTGCTGCCCAATCAGTTTATTTTTCAAGTCTTCCTGAAAAGCTGATAAAAATAAGAAGTGTAACAGTGGATTACCAAGCTAATAAAATGCAAAAATAATAATCTGTGAAAAACAGTCCAGGTACATCTCTGTTCTCATAAACCTCCCCTCCTTCCACCCATTTAGAGAATTTTTCAGGTTTATTTATTTTTGCGCTCCAGTAGGAAATGAACAATAATGGAGAACCATGCAACCACATGGGTGGGACTTTTTCTAAGGAAGGAGCTACTGTTCCTTTGTGGATCTAGACATCACTCAATAACAGGAAGGGGTTTGGGACTTTGAGTGAGGCTAGACGGCTGACAATGTATTTGGTGAAAGAAGGGTAAAGTTTTATTGTATAAACAGTACAATAAAAACAATACAAAGTGCATCGATATTCCACATACAATAAATTGTACACATTAATGAGGTGACTGATGATATACCCCCAACATGGTTTAACCAGTGAAGAAATACAGTGAGATTGAATGAGAGGTAGATATATTGTTCACGTCAATGAAGGGCTCTGCGCGTTTCGTGGCTAATGCCACTCGTCCGGAGCCAATGGACCGTGCATCCGGGTATATCTATAAAATTATACAAATGTGTAACCATGGAGGTTATGGTTATGTCATAGGGCAGGGGAGGAAATTAGAAAAATGGAAGCACCTACCATGACACCCACGGTGCCTAGAACAACCACCTGCAAAGCCCAATATAGCAGCGGGGGTCCTGCATCATGTCATCCCAGGAGCTGAGGAGGCGAAATCCCGTAGCCTACAAACCAGCACAAAGGAGCTTCAAGTGGGGTGACAACCAGGAAGGAAAAGCAGTGACTCCCGCTCTGTCACTGCTTTTTCTTCCTGGTTCCCAGCTGCAGCACAGAAGGTTTTTCACCTTAATGCATAATGCACCTTAATGCATTAAGGTGCAAACCTTGAGACTTTACAACCACTTTAAGAAAAATACATAAACAAATGCACATGATTCTGCAGAAAACAAATGTGCATTTTTTATTTTTTTCCATAGAAGCCTACAAAGCATTGCACTTGCGATCAGTGGACTGTGGGTGCAATGTCAGACTCCTGCACACTCTTCCTCCAGCTTTGTCTGTCAGAGAGTTGGCTGCATTGTTAATTCATACTTCCCAACTTTTTGAGATGAGACTGAGGGACACCTATTGGCAAAATTTTGTAGGCATAGGCCACACCCCCCTAACACGCCCCCTTAAAGGAGAATTGTACAAAAAAAGATTGGATAAACCCACAAGTGCTTTTTTTCCATTCCACTACTATTCCTTTATATTGGCTTTTGAAAGTTACAAATGCAGCAATTTAGAAAATAGATGAAAGGCTTAGCCCTGGGAAACACTTTTGAAAGATAAAAAAGTGCATTTTATATACATCTGTATAGATCAGACCAAAATTAGGGTTTCACTGCAATGATAACCAGGAAGAGAAAATATCCGAACACGATCTGCACTTTCTAAAGAATATATAAAGCTGAAGACAGCAGATATACATGTAAAACTTATATAGGGAGATTTGTTTCATCTCTGTGTATTATCTGAGGCGGTTCACTTCACTGGGTATATGTGAGGGTTTACAGCCACCTTAATGCACACAGGTGTCTAGAGGCTACAAAGTCCTCTAGTGTGAAATCCCCTGCGCTTTTCCCCAACCAGGAAGCAGAAGGTGCCACCCCTATAAGTGAAAGGATGCACACGGTGTATGGTGCTTTTGCCAAAACATGAAAGTGTCACATTTAAGTTAATATATGGTACACATACACGGGTAAAAGCAGATGCAAAAGCCACTGGCATTTAAATGAGCATGACCATTTACCGCCATTCACATGTATGGGCAACTGTACAGGGTATGGGAAAGTGCAAGAGAATGTATGCTAAAGTGCTTTGCAGTCTCTAGATGTCTGTGTGCATGATTGATAGAAGGCTGGGTTCACACCTATGCGAATTGGATGTGGGTTTCTCCGCATCCAATTCGCATAGCAGGAGACTGTGACCAGCTCTCTATGGAGCCGGTGCTCCGCTGCGGCTTTGGTGCGAATTGCACAGGAGTCCTGTGTGTCTTCTGGTCTGTTTCAGGTCCGAATTCAGCACAAAATTCAGGCTGAAAATCGGACCTGAATACGGTGAATAGACCCTGCTGTGAGCTGCTGCATTCTCCAGTGTGAACCAAGCCTAAAGAGAAATTCCAGCCTGGGGGGGGAAAAAAAATGTAAAAAAAAGTCTGCAACTTGCCTATCCAGGGAGCCCGCGATGTCGGCTCCCCAGCCGATTTCCACTAAAGGAAACCAGCAGTGGAGCCTTTTGGCTTCACAGGCGGTTCCCTACTGTGCATGCGAGAACTGCGATGCGCTTTCTAATCGTTCTGGCTGTGGAGGAAGGAGAGGGGGGGGGGGGGGCAAATAAGCGAAAGTTGAATTTTTGGACGGAACTCCGCTTTAAGCTGGCCATACATTATACAATTATCTTGTTCAATGCAGAAAAAGCTACTTTTACAAATCGGGTGTTTCCACATGTCGCACGTCGGGCTGTCACCCGTGTGTCCCACACTGGGCTGTCACTCGTGTAACGCGTCCCCTGCTGTACTGCGATTTTTGTGCGGTTTCAGATATGCAGAGGGTGAACATGGCCTTATGGCTGCTTTAGTTGAGAAATAGCCTGTTAGATTGCGGCCTGTGTCTCCATTGTGGGGATTCGCCCTCTCTGATTGCCCTGGTGCCCACAATCACTGAGAGGGAAATTCAACACATCAGAGTTGTCACCAGAATAAGAAGTGAGGGGAAATCATCCAAAGGGGACACCTGTTCCAAAAGACAAATGGGAAGGTATTTCCTGTCGCTCTGGGAGACTTCCTGTTGTGTCTCCAGGAAGTGAAGGGAAGAGTTTGTCAGCTCTCACTACACCATCCAATTCTAAGAAAAAACATTCTGGATACTAACATTTACAGGTACCTGTAACATTTACCTGTAACATTTACAGGTAAACTTGACCCAGAGAAAATCTGAAAACCTCTCGGGAGATCAGGAAGTAATTTTTCCCCGCTATAGCAAATTGGAGATCATGATTTGCTGGGGTTTTTGTCTTCCTCTGGATCGGCTGTGGGTGAAGGATTGTATAAGGGATTGTTTGGTTATATATCATTTTTCCTTCTTTTTTTGAACTAGATGGACTTGTGTCTCTTTCTACCTTACTATGTTCTGTCTGTCCATTCCCTCCAATGAATGATTAGATTCATGGTTATAATAGAAAATCAGAGACAGCAGATACCCAATCACCTCCCCCATGCTGGGCTGTGTAGTTCCTCGGTCAGCCCCTCCCCCCTCACCTGTACTGTTATAGGCGTTCTCCTCACAGCACTCCACCAGACGGCCGCAGTAGAAGCGGGGGTAGGACAGGTACCCGGTCAGTACAGAGGCGGTGGCAATGGCGATAGCTGTGGTGACGGGTTCCAGGGCCAACACACCCGACAACAGGGGACCCATCAATACCCCCACAGACAGCCATGACCCCAGCAAACAGCGCCTAGCTCCGGCCATGGGAGCTCCAAGCTGCGCATGCACCTCCCGGGCTGTCCTCACTGGAAGCCGAGCATGCACAGAACTTTCTCCTCGTTTCGCACTCCCAGGATCAGAGTGCTTCTTCCTGCTCTATTGCGCACTCTCCTCACTTTCATGGAGAGGAGTCTGGCTGCGGAGTGGAGCTCCACGTTTGACAGGAAGCATGTGACTTCCACTCCACTCCTTTTTTTTTTTTTTAAATTGAACTTTATTGTAACAAACAATGAATGGCTGTAAGTGGAGCTCCACTTTCGACAGGAAAACATGTGACCTTCACTTTTTTTTGCGTTGTTACAATAAAGTTCAATAAAAAAAAAAAAAGCCTGCCGATCTCACAGGTTTGCTGATCTGACAGAACACCGCTGCTTTTACAATTCAACATCAAAACTAGGGTTGCAACCTCATCCCTTTAAACCCGAACACATACGAATTACACAGGTTCTGATAAGGCACCAAGTGAGTTTAATTACCATCTTAATCAGCTACAGAACCTGTGTAATTCATATGTGTTCGGTTTTAAAGGGATGAGGTGGCAACCCCAATCAAAACAGTGGGGTTCATGTACTAAGGGCAAATCCACTTTGCTCCACAAGTGCAGTTGCTGTAGATCCGAGGCGGACATGCAAGGAAAATAAAAAGCAGCATTTTTGCTTGTACATGATTGGATGATAAAATCAGCAGAGCTTCCCCTCATTTCAGAGCTTCCCCTCAGAGCTACAGCGACTGCACTTCCAAGTGCACTTGTGGAGCAAAGTGGATTTGCCTTTAGTAAATCCCAGTGTCACAGACTTCCAAATCCTCTACTTTACTATATAAGCTCTGTTTACTTTTAGGCCTCATACACACGGACGTTTCTTAAAAAATAAACAAAACGTCGGGCCCGACGTCAAGGGAAAAAAAAATTGGCGTTATGCATCGGCGTTAGTGAGCGTCGGCGTCAATAGGCGTTTTTTTAAAAAAATCATCCCGTCAAAAAACGCCGGTTAACGCCGGTACTATATTAGGTGGCGTTTGTTGGCGTCTGCGTCAAAAAATGCCAAAACGTTACAGCCTCAGAACGCACTGGCCGTGGGTTCTAGTTTCAGCTCACTAACGCCAATGCCATCTACAGCTCAAAAACGTCGGCGTTTTTATAGGGCCATTGACCAGTGTTGCCAACCTCCAGCAGCGTTTTTTACTGGCAAAACCTGGTAAATTTACTGGCGGAGCACATTTTTTACTGGCAGCTTGAAAAATAACAGAACTCCTATTAAAAACTAAGACAATTGATATTTTAACACAGCATGAAGACACTGACAATACAAATATCAAGTAATTTGCCTGGTTTACACCTAAAAAATCAGCACAGTGTGACAAATTATCAGACCCCGATATTTATAGACATTTGTAAAAATCACTGATTTTTACAAACTGTCAGTAAATTTACTGGCGGTTGGCAACCCTGCCATTGACTAACATGGAGAACTGCAAAAAACGCCGGCGTCAAAAAACGTCCGTGTGTATGAGGCCTTAAGGCACACAGGTTTTTTTGACTGTTTTACAGCGGCTGTTTTTAGCTGCAGATGCTTTTTTCTACAGTCAATAAATCCTCCATGTCATGCACACACAGGCTGTTATCTGCTGTTTTTGGCTGGGGCGTTTTTCAGCTGTAAAAACGCTCAAACGCTTAAAAATGCGGCTAAAAGCCGGTCCCCAAAATTTTTAGACATTTTAGATCAGCCTTTCTCAACCTGTTCAACACCGAGGAACCCTTGAAATAATTCTCCAATCTCAAAAAAAAAAAAAAGATCTAAAAATTAAAAATCTACAACTCAGGATACAATAGTGTGATGGTCAATGGGAAGAATGCTTCCTACACTTGTGGTCATTGGGAAGAATGACCCCCTTACAGATAGCTAAAAAGATCAATAATGTCATTGGGAATTTATCTGAGAGATAGAAATTGACCATTGCTCAAGGAACCCCTAGCAACCTCTGGAGGAACCCTAGTTGAGAAACCCTGTTTTAGATCAATTGAAGGGGGAAAAAAGGCTGGCCCTTTAACCACTTCAGCCCCCCGGAAGGATTTCCCACTTTAGGACCAGAGCACTTTTTGCGATTCGGCACCAAGTCGCTTTAACTGACAAGTGCGCGGTCATGCGACGTTGTACCAAACCTAAATTTGCATCCTTTTTTCCCCACAAATAGAGCTTTCTTTTGGTGGTATTTGATCCCCTCTGCGTCATTTCTGATCACCACAATAAACAAAAGAAGAGTAACAATTTTGCAAAAACAGTATTTCTTACTTTTCGCTATAATACATATCCAAAAAAGAAAAAAAATTTTCATCGGTTTTGGCCAATTTATATTCTTCCTCATATTTCTAGTAAAAAAAAACTCAATCGGCGTTTATTGACTGGTTTGCGCAAAAGTTGCCGCGTTTACAATCCATGAGAATTCATTTATGGGGTTTTTATTTTTTTTTATTTTTTACTAGTAATGACGGCAATCTGCGATTTTTAGCGGTACTGAGATATTGCGGTGGACATGTCGGGCATTTTGACACTTTTTTGGGACCAATGGCATTTATATAGCGATCAATGCTATGAAAATGCACTGATTACTGTGTAAATGTAACTGGCAGTGAAGGGGTTAACCTGGAGGGGGTGCTCTAAGGGTTAACTGTGTTCCCTCAGTGTGTTCTAACTGTAGGGGGCCTGTGCTGGCTGGGGGAGGAGAGTGATCACGGCTTCCATATACAGGGAGCCTGTGATCACAGCCCTTCCCCCCCTGTCAGAACGGAGATCCGTGTTTACATACACGGACCCCATTCTGTCAGTCCAGGGGGGGGTGATCGCGGGTAGCCAGCTGGGATTGAGTCCACCCCACCCGCTCCCTGCCCCCCCCAGAACACAGTGCACAATCTCGCAGCCACCGTTGGGTGACGCGGTTTGCAATAACGAGCCAAGTTGCCGCCATCAAGCCACAGCGGGGGGTCGGCAACTGGTTAAAAACGCAGGTAATATAACGCTAATAATTAGGGAAATGGCATCATTGTCCCACATTTCCAGATCCAATCCAATCTGTCCTTGATTATGGTTATATGATTCTGGGAACTTTGCTCCATCCACCTATTATTATTATTATTAATAATATAATTCTTATTAGTGCTAGTAGTAGTAATAATAGTAGTATAAGTAATAAACAATAATAGTAGTAATAATAATACTGCTAGTGATAATAGTTGTAATAGTAGAAGCGGCGACCTGCCCATTGGGGCGCACAGGCGTCACCCCCCGTCCATGCGTCTGGCCCCCTGATCTACATACAGGACGGCGGACTATTGATTCCAATGGGGGGGGGGTTTGAAGCACGTGATTACAGCCAGAGGCTCTAATAGGCTTCAAAAAAAGGGTGGGCAGTTGTGTCGTGATAGCGAATGAATTTTCGCTATTTTCACACTAAATCTCCTCCCCACCAATCAGCAAGCGGGTCTGAGATCCTATTGGATGCCTGATGTGGAGCCGTGGAGAAAGCCGCTGCTCGCAACCTGCCACCCTGGAGCCACTGCCCGCACCCCACTGCTCTGGAGGACACCCGCCACCTAGATCGGGTAAGTGGCGGACCGACTGGCAGACGCGCGGGGTGGGGGGGTAGTGCCGCGCCGCTTCCACCAGACACCACAGAATAGTAGTAGTAGTAGAAATTATGGTAATAATAATAATAATGTAATGCTGCCTGGGGGGGGCGGGGGGGACAAGCATGGTTGAATGGGTGCTGTTCTCACAGTGATCCACCGGGGAAGAGAGAGGAGAGGAAGAGGAGAGCCGGCCGGATCATCACAAAGAGCGAGGATCGCCTGCTGTGACAACTTTGATTTGAATTGCCTGGCGACCGGAGTCGCACAAAGTCATGCCTCCTGGACCGGCTCTTTGATAGACAGCACTCTGGTCCAATGCCGGGATGTGTGATGTCTATCATAGGAGCCAATACAGGAGTCAGGACTTTGTGTAACTGTGGGTGCCGGGCGATTCAAATAGAAGCTGTCACAGCGGGTCCTCTTCATTGTCTCTCTCTGATCCCTGTGAACTGGTGAGGCTGAGATGATGGGCACTGGTGAGGCTGCATTGATGGGCACTGGTGAGGCTGCATTGATGGGCACTGGTGAGGCTGCATTGATGGGCACTGGTGAGGCTGTGCTGATGGCACTGGTGAGGCTGCATTCATGGGCACTGGTGAGGCTGCATTCATGGACACTGGTGAGGCTGCATTGAAGGACACTGATCAGCCTGCATTGATGGGCACTGGTGAGGCTGCGCTGATGGGCACTAATCAGGCTCCATTGATGGGCACTGAAAGAGTATATAAATATCCATTTTGTTCCTAGCTTCCTTTTCAGATTTAGGCTCCATTTAGTGTGTTTATAAGATATATTTTATTATGTTTCTTGTTCACACAGCATGACTTGAACCTGTAATTAGCTTGTTCTTGGAATGCAGACAAACACCCTAGACCATCTCTTGTAAAGGCACCTATGGGTCACAGGTTATTCAACTTCTAGTGGACAGTCCGTAGAACCAGTTTATACCAGTTATTGAACATGCACACAGTTTTGTAATTACACCTGTCTTTGTCTCAATACTGAATATAAGCAAAGCCTGACACTTTAATAAATCAGATATCTTTTGCACACACAGCCTGCTTCACGTGTCTCACTGGTGTCTCCAGATATCTGAGGGTCCAGCTGGTCAGCCAGTGAATAGGGTGGTCGTCATCGTATTAAATTCCTTTCAGGCACTGGGGAGACTGCATTGATGGGCACTGGTGAGGCTGCGCTGATGGGCACTGGTGAGGCTGCATTGATGGGCACTGGTGAGGCTGCGCTGATGGGCACTGGTGAGGCTGCATTGATGGTCACTGACCAGATGTCCCCGGACTTAGGACACTGTCCCTGGACCAAGTCTGTCTCTGGTTTTGTCCCCGGATTGGATTTGAACAGAGTCTTGCCTGGGCAATTTTAGAAATGGTCAGAGCAGAATTTTAAAAAGTTACACACACCCCCGCTCCTACTAGCTTAGGGGGGGTGTATTCTTTCCATTATATGTGCCCCTTTCTGATGATCATGTGCTGAACAGAGCACAGGGACTATTTCTTCAGTTTTGGGTGCATGCCCATTCCGCTCCTGCTCGCATGTTGTTCTGCCTTGGCTCAAGTCCCGGCCTGCCGCCTGCCTGTCTATCTTTTTGCCTTCCCCGGCGGAGTGATCTTCCTCCGCTCAGCTCTGCTCCACACCCAGTCAGTGGTGTATTTAGGTTTTATGCTGCCCTAGGCCTGGCTAAACTCATGCACCCCCTAAGTTAAATATGAGCTACCCCTTCCTGTCAAGGCCACAGAACCAGGTCCCTGTCACAGGATTCAGGCCCCTGTAGACCAGTCACTGGTAGTTACGT